>PVKA01005910.1:0-87229 GCA_004027165.1 Ctenomys sociabilis
GCCCATTCTGGCATCACATCCATCATGTGGATATTTGTGACAGCACTACAGACAGGGGACAATGATACACAAGCTGTGACACATATGTAGTTGGACTGAGACATACGTAGGAGGCAAAATGTAATTGGAAACAGGTGCTAAGGCTTCCGCCCAATGCTGTTCAACACAGGAGGGCAGGGGAGATGCTCATGCCTTATCGGGAGAATCAGACATGCATGTGAGCCAGCTTGGTGAAGCCCTACAGTCAATTGGATATGTGAGTTGGAAGGGAGTTCTGGTGGTGTTGTCGGAGAAAACGGAACTAGGAAGGTCACCCCAGATATGAGAGGGGTTTGTTTATCTGTGTAAATCTCGTTTTTAATACGAAAAAGCCTAAGGAATGTTTACATAGCGATAGAGAACAACTGGTAGAAAAGGAAAAGTCATATTTTGGGGAGAAGATTGGGCCACAGAATACTGTTCTGAGTGGGGACACAGAGGGCACGCATTCTACTATCATGTCATGCTATGATCACAATTTGGAAGTAGGTAGGTGAGGGAGTGGGCCTTGCCATATGGCTTCTATTTTCACTGTGGAGAAACTGAGGGCTTTTTGGAGCATGTATGGTAATTAAGTGGAAGCCTTGATTAGTATGAAGATTTACATTTGTCTGAATGGAAAGAGAACAGAAGAGAAGGGTTCAGCCCCAGAGACATGCAGGGACACTCCCAGTGGTGTTGTAGTCCCAGTGCAGGCTGGGATGAAAGAAATTCATAGTGGAATTGTTCTGGGGCAGAGGGAAGGAGGGAAAAGCATCTTCCACATTAGGTGCTCAGAAGGGACTTACTGAATTAGGCAAAATTAGGTAGAGAGATAAACAATGAATTCATATTGACTTCTGTTTTCTCCTGAACTTAATTTATTTTTAAAATTAAATCTATCACATTGGCTACCTATTAATCTTTTTCTCATAAGAGGAGAAAAAATTCCACATACATGATTTTTTTCTTTTAGATTTTAAACAAACAAAAACCTTCCCTAACAAGCTTATGGTCAGGTACTTTTTCTGTTCCTTTAATTCTGTAAAATTTCTCAAAACTGAAGGAAGGAACTAGAAAAATACAAACAAAAATGGGAAGAAAGGAAAAGCAAGAGGAAGGAGATAGAGACTGGGTAAGGAGGCAGAGAGGGAGAACTTGAGGTTCTCTGGAGTCCTGGCCACTACTGGTGTTAGGGAGAATTCCAGTGACCCTCAGGTTCACTGCACTCCTTCATTTGAGTTTTCATTTTGTGGACATCCTCCTGGGATTCGGCCAGCTCTCAGTGACTCTGTAGTTCACAGCAGTGACTGACAGCTTCGCAAACCAGGATTGATGTCTGACAGGCAACTACATTTCTCCTGCTAAGTGTTGGACCTAAGCTTTCTCAGAGCTTTGGAAAGCCTAGCATGACGGTTCCTCTCAAGATCCTCAGTCTTCGCTGAATTCGTTTCCCTCCTCTTACTGAACTGCAAGATGGTTTTTCATGTATTATTTTCTTGACAGGAAGGGTTGAGTCCAAATTGCAAACCCAGATGCAGAGTGTGGCTCAGATTTAAATGAACTATATGTCTAAATCAGGACCAACTGCCTTGGATGGTGGTAGCCTCAGATCTTCTCCCCTGGGGATCTGCAGCTCTCTCAGGAAGTACAGTCACATTGGCAGCCACAGAGGTGACGCTTTTGGACCTTTCAGTCTGACACATAATAGCCATGTCACCACTATCAATTGACTTGAAATCCTGGGCTCCTTAATTCTGTAAATTTCTCAAAACTTAAATACTGTGAATTTCTTACATCATTTTCCTTTAATCCTGTAAACTTCATGTCATAGACAGTTGAAAGATGGGTAAAACTGTCAGAGTAAAATAAACATCCCTAATAGGATACATGGTGTAGTCTTGTGAATAAGTGTTGGTGTAACATATTAAACTTCTGGAACATTGGGTAAGACTTTAGGAAATTGAACGTTGTCTTCTCTGACAGTGGCAAAAATTCACCCTTCCCTTTTACTCATCCATCAACTATTTCTTGAGTGTCTACTATGTTCCCTGCACTGTCCACTGTGAAGAGGGTGTCCCTGTCACAGACACAAGCCTGTGTCTCTTGTGGTTTGTATCAAGTGTTTGGAGAAGAAATGAAGCCTCCTGTGTACCGAGCCCCTTCCATCGCATGCACTGCATCATCTCCTGCTCATCCAGAGTGTCTCCAGGTAAGAAGGATTCTGTTTACTTTATAGACTGAAAACTGAGGTTCAGACATATGAAGCAATTTTCCAGCAAACATCAGGTCTGGAATTAGAACCCTAGTCTGTTTCCAAAGCTCATGGTCTTCACATTGGTTAAATCTGCTGGAGACAAAAGCAGAAAAGTAGAGACCTCAATTTTCAAGAGCACCACATTTTTTTACCATTGCATTTTAGCATCGGAAGTCACAGGTCACTGTTTTCCAAGTAAAGGTCAATCTAATCACTTTCTTAGCCACTCATATAGGATTATAGACTGGCCACATAGTATATATGCAAAGGTTCAGTTCACCAGATAGTGTTAGCTGGGGGGTCTCCGGTACCTGTGTGGATTGTAAATCTTCGCTCATTTCCCACTCACTCTCCCTTCCACTCTTACCAACGTAATTAATGGATGTGAAAGGATATGTCAGTGGGAAAAAGAGAACTATTTGTCTTGCATGACTGTTTGGGTGGGGGCATTTACCTGTGCTATCTTGGTTAATCATCACACACATGCTGCAAAGGGTTTGGATATGGTTTTCCTCCAAGGATCATGGTTTGAGAATTTGGTTCCCAGTGTAGCAAAGGTATACAGGTTATGGGACTTTTTATTTTTTTCAGTACTGGGGATGGAACTTGGGGCTTGCATTTACAAGACAAGTGCTTATGCTACAGAGCTATATTCCCAGCCCTGAGGTTATGGGATCTTTAAGAGGTGGTGTCTGGTGGTACATTCTTAGTCTGACTGGAGGCCTGGAAGGACTTTAAAAACACAGCCCCTCTCTTCTCTTTTGCGATATGACATTTGACTCCCAAAAGTAGTCTCACCATTGTCACTCAGCATGAGGTTATGACCCAAGGGCCCCTCATGAGAGTCTGTATCAGCCTGCTGCTTGGGTTTTTAGCCTCCAAAACAGGAAGGTAAATAAGACTCTTTTAAAATAAAGTTATCCTTTCTCAGGTACCTCATTATAGTAACCAAAAATGAAATTCTACAGCAGAGATAAAGAAACTGAGGAGGAGACAGATAGAAGAACCTGCCCAAGCAAGCAAGAGAAAACAAGATTCAGGAGTTGAACCCAAGTGTGCCTACCTCCAATGTCCTTACTTTTACCGCACAGTTGTAATAAGAAGTGGATTTATGGAATTGTGTGGGATTTGGGGATGGGAAGTAGATGAAGAATTAGTGGTCTCCTCAGCTGGAAGCAGAGCCCTTACTTGACCTCTTCGTTATTGGCTAACTTTTCTTTCATTTCAAAAAATCCTTGTCTAGCATTGCAGAAGTAGCCTGCAATGGCAAGGAACTTCAGTTAAATTTCATATTGACATCACACACCCTGTAGGTCTTTCCCTAGAAATTTGAACATACAGCAAGGTTATATAGGGAACACCATTTTAGGAGTCTAGAATCTTACTCAGAACCCTGAGGAACTATGTGTACATCTTTAAGACTCTACTTCTTTAGGCAAAAAAATTCTAAAACTCTTATTTGGTTTGTATTTCAAATATAAGCAAAAATACCTAAATTGTCTATTCATTCCTGCATAAGGCACTATTGTAACTGCAGGAGAGAAACCATGGACAGATCAGAGAACACACCTATTTCCTTCTTTTTTCTCCTGTTTAGTAGGGATGGAACTCAGGGCTTTGAGCATGCAAGGGTTTTGCCACTGAGATAATCTCAAACTCTCTACTTTTTGTATAGAGAGAGGATCTTGCTAAATTGCATAGGCTGGCCTCAAATTTAGATTTTCCTGTGCCAGTCCCCCAAGTAGCTGGGATTGCGGGCAAGAGCCTTCACTCCCGGCTTTGCATGCCTGCTCTTACTGAGTTTAAGAGGAGGGACTTATCACAAAGGGTAAGCAAATACATGAAAAGAATAGCCTCGTATCATTTTATGCTTCATAGGGGCACAGAGAGAGGTGGAATGGGGCTGGGCGAAGGTTGACCAAACGTGTGTGACAACAATCCCAGTGGAGGGAAGCACACCATGAGAAAAAGGAAAACAGAGAAGAGACAGATACATGCATGGAGTGTTTGGGAAACAAGCGAGAGATCTTGGAGGATAGAGAGAAGCAAGCAGTAATGTAATGTAAGTAACAATAGATTGCAGGTTATAAATAATTATAGAGGTTATTATTTGTTTTTATTTCTCTTACACCTACTATGTTTATCTCCTTTCCTCCTCCTTTTACACCTTTGTTGTGTTCCCTCTTTCCCTCCCTCTCTCTTCGTACCATGTCTTCCATACCAGTGCTTCTCAAATTATGATTTTGAAAAAGGACTTTCCAGTTCCAATCAGTTGTGAACTAATCCTTATGTCAAATGCCCCAGTCCTGTGGCACTACCTTGGAGAATTTGGAATGCTGACTTTGATTTGTTTGTCTACTTCATGGTAGGCTGGTGTTAGCAGACCACACCTTGAATAGTATTTTCCTCCATACAGAATTTTTCTAATTTGTTCCCATAAGCTTTACTAAAGTACAACTTGCTGAGCTCTAAAATCCAGTACCTGAGTTTACATAAGTAAACAGAGGAGAGGGCTGGTGTCTTGCTGAGCTGAGCTCTGTGAAAGGATCTGGAAGATGACATCTATCTAGGATGAAGCGAATTTAAAGGTTGAGTGGGTGTTAGCTGTGGAGACAAAGAAGAGAGCAGAGAAAGGTGGTGTGTAGCTTTCCACATTGTTTAATTTTGCTACTTGTCAATGTACTTTATGAATAAGGATCATTTTATTTAACTGGAACTTAGCATTCAAAAACACAATGCAGTCATCTGTGTAAGCAAATGAGTATGCATATTATTCCCTGACTTCCATCCATCTTCCAAATTCTAAAACATGAAGGTCTGGGGGGGGGGGAGCTGCAGTAAAGAATCACCATTAGTTTTTCTTGACACTGTCTATACAAAAATGTCTCAATTAGTCCACAGGCAGGGCATCCCTGTGGGACACTTCATCCAAGATCTAGAAAGGATACAGTGACAAGTGCACATTTCCCACAAGGGCTCCATTCTTTTTGCTAAGTTTGAAAAGCCGGGGGGATGGGTAGGGGAGCGTACAAGAAGGATGGAAATGATGCCAAGGCGAAGTCTGATCTAGTGGGAAAGGCTTGAGCAATAACGGCCAAGTCTTAACTGGGGGAATGGATAAGTTATTAAAACCATCAAAGTGTGCCTTGTGGTACTCCCGGAGGCTAGGCCAGCTCTGCAGGGCAGCAGGCACGGGCCTCACACCTTCTGGATGCAGAATAAAGATAACAATGCCTGCTCCAAGGAGAGTTAGTGCTTGTTAAGGGCGACACAGGAATTGCTCGGATACCTCAAGCAGTCTATATAATTTTGGGCCGCTGGAGAGGGATCAACCAAGCTCAAAAAACAAGTAACAGAGACTTTTGGCTTTAAGTACAGGGAATAGCAGTCTTCTCATTTTATCTAAATTTTCTGAACAACAGGGAACCAAGCAGCAATTATTTGGAAAACTTCACTAATGGAGTATTTCTCTAGGCAGGGAAATGAAGTTGCTTTGGGCTCTGTTTTGAGTAGCCAGTTTTGGCTTGGCAGACACAAGCCTGTTTTCTTTTCTGGAATATTTTTCTTGTCCTGTGATTTAAAAGAAAAAAAAAAAACACTTAGTAATTTAAAGATTTGAGCAGAACCCAGAAGGCAATGAAAAGAGCTGTATCTTATCATTCAGTTTCAGGCTCCCTGGGTTTAAGTGTTTCCACCAACTTGAGCTCTCTCTTTCCAAAAGAGGGATGCCCTGTTTATGATGATTTGAAGCAGAGTGTTTAAAAATCTTTGGACTTTGGAATTGCACACACTCATGTTTGAATTTTGACCTTGCCTCTTTTGAGTTGGCACAGGACGTTTCAGCTCTCTGAATTAATATCCCTTCTGCATAAATACAGGAATAATGATGCTGATGAAAGGTCTCATTAAGTGTTACATGGGATATATTAAGAGGGCTCCAGTCCAGTGCCTAGTACAGTACTGGACGCTAGCAATTAATGTCCAGTGCTATGATCATGTTATTGATTATGATGCTCTTGACCAACTCAAATCCAGAGAACTTGTTACTAGTCTGTCATCATTGCTCCATGTGATAATTGGATTACTTCTATGCTACTGGCAACCTTTTTCCTTGTCACCAATCAGATAGCGAGTGTGGAGATTTTTAAAACTTTGATGTGGCAGTGAGCTTATGCTGTTCATGTATGATGTATAGTATAAGCTCTATACACCATAGCAGCTGGTGTAGAGCTTATACTATATACCAGCTGCTACGGTGTGTAGCAAATTGATTTTTAGAAATGATAAGGCTGGAGGTGTGGCTCAGTAGATGAGTGCTTATGTTGCATGTGTAAAGTGCCAAGCTCAAACCCCAGCACATTCAAAACTCAAAAGCCCCAGAAGAAAATCTGTAAAAGGGCCTTACTATTTCATCGCATTTAGTTCTCATAATAGCTCAGCATGATGGGTATATCATTTTCATTTCACAAGTGAGGAAAGAGAATCAGATGGGGCATTGAACACCTGTATTCTCTGCTACTTGGGAGGCTGAGACAGGAGGATTATACGAGTACAGTTTGAGGTCAGCATGGACAACACAGCAAGAACTTGTCTCCTGAATACACACATGTTCCACTCCTTCTCCCAAATTGAGGAAAGGAATCCTGAGGGGTTAAGTGACTTGCCAAGGCTCACACAGCAAGTACAGGGGTGGTGCCTTGCTCCTTGTGTCCCATTGAATGCTGCCTGCTTTAATGCACCAAGTGGCCCTCTTGCCTTTGGTGAGCTCCCAAGCCAGTGAGAGAAGACGAGATGCACAGAGCCCAGGGCAGGGCGTAGATTGTGGTCAAATAGCAAATTCCCAGCCAGTTTGCCTGCCTTGTCTTTGAACCCTTGCTGAGATTCTGTGTCCTCAGCCCCTGCCAAATGAGGAGCAGAAAAAAGTGCTGGGCTGTGGCTGTCGAGGGCACTCACATGCCCTTGGCCCAACTAGGAACAAGATGGTTGAGTTGGATATTTGAGTTGGGAGATTATTTAGACAAAGGAATGGCGTACTGATATTCTATATGGTTTAACAGGCTATTGCACATCTATCAGATTGGGAAAATGCCCACTGATTAGCCACCAGTTCTGTAGGTCTGGCTTTGTGTCCTGTGTTCTCTGGTGAGTGTTTCAGAATGCTAAAATCAAATTGTTAGCCTGCTTGTATTCCTTTCCCCGGGCTCTGGAGAAGAAGTCATTTCCTCGCTCTCTCAGGCTTTTAGCTGAATTTAGCTTTTGGTGATTATGGTGGTTGTGGGACTTGTTGTTTTCCATTTCCTTGCTGATTATTGACGGGAAGCTGATCTCAGCTCCTAGGTGTGGCTCGGAATCCTTGCTTTGTCACTGTTCATCTCTGAAGCCAACAATAGAGAATCTCCCTCATGTCCAGCCCCTCTTTGCTTCTCATATTTTTCTCAGGAAAATCTCAGGTCCTTTACAGATTTGTTTGATTAGGTCTAGCCCACCTGGATGTAACCTGCTTCATAAAGACAAGTGTGCCATATGCTATAATCTATCATGTGTGTCAGTCTGTTTTCTGTTGGGATAAGTGAATAACAAAGACTTATGGATAAAAGTTACAATGGATAAAGGTCATCTGCAATGGATAATGCTTTATTCTGCTTACAGATCCAAAGGCTGAAAAGTTCAAGGTTTGTTGGCCAAGGTTTTTCTTGCTGGGACTCCCTGCACAAAGATCATTTGGTGAGACAGTGTCTGAGCTCAGGTCTCTCCTCTACTTATAAAACAACAGTTCCATCAGGTTAGGGCCTCATTCAGGTATTCTCATCTAACCTTAATTACCTTTTAAATGTCCAATACCTTAGTTTAAGTTTTCAAGCTTTTAATACCTCATAATAGGGATGAGTTTTGATGGGGATCATCAAACTATAACACTAAGGAAATGAAGTCTATGTTACTCAGTTCTGGGGATCCACAAAGCACAGGTGGACACTGAGAGATGAGGGATCTTGCAGTGAGTTTAGGGCTTTGCCTAACACGGATGTGGTTACTCACTTGCCTATCATAAGACGACAGTAAAAGAAGGGAAAAGAGAGAGAGAGAGAGAGAGAGAGAGAGAGAGAGAGAGAGAGAGAGAGAGAGAGAGAGAGAGAGAGAGAACAGAATGGGAGAATAGGAGGGGAGAGAGAAGAAAATGGGATTGGAGTGGCAGAGAGAGATAGGGCAATGCAAGCATTGAGCAAAGGTGAAGCCAAAGCTTAGCAGCCCCTGAGGCTGGAAGCCAGCACAAATTTGGGGTGAGAGGTTGTCTACCTTCTCCCCTAATAAATTGCAGAGTACATTCAAGCCCTGATAAAGTCCACCTTCCAGCCTTTAAGTTCCACAAGTGATCCTGTGTGCCTGTATCTAAGTCTCCTTTGATACTTGTGCTTGCCTTAGTGGGATTCTGCTTTTTGTAGTTGACTACATAGGACTCTCTACATCTTACCTCTGCCAGCTGCGCATGTAATTCACATTTTTTTTTGCCTGTAAGTCATACTTATTTGCTTTTTAGCCCCTTTTTATTCATGTGTTAGAAACAATACCAATTGAAAGATCCTCTGCTTCCTTTGGCATTGCAGTCTGTGGGAGAGTGGCATGTGTTATGTTGGTGCCTCCATGTGCCCCTTTGAGCTTTCTCCTTGCAGCACACACCGCTGGACCCACTCCCAGCCCTCCACTCTCTGCTTGTGCCCATACAGTGATGCTGGACTTCTCCTGCCACAGCTAGAGGCCTGGGCATTCCTGCTCTTCAGAAGTGACTGTCAGCTAATGACATGTGGGAACTGGCGCAAAGATCTACCTTCTCTATCATCTCTTGGTGGGAGAATTCTGAAGCATGTGCTCTCTACTGACTTCCCCAGTTTCCAGTGGATTGTGTTGCACACCACGATAGCCCTTTGTTGGCTGCCTTTCGTCCTCTGTCTCATTTATCCCACTTCTTACTGATACCTCCCAAGACTAGCTCTTTAGTAAAATACTTGTGCTTACAAAATATACTTCTGGGAGAATAATAAGGTGATTATTTAGGACCAAGTTTTCTTTTACCCTTGAAGGGATAGATTTAGAAATATGGAACAGTTTTTAATGTCATCTGACCCCCAAAACACTGCCAATTTCCCATCCTGTTGTTATTTCCTCAATCAACAGCCCCACACATTTTCTGAGATTCCTCTGCTTCTCTCCTCACTTTTTATTTTTTTGCTATTTCTGCTGCTCCAGTCTAACTTCTGGCCATACTGCAAACAGGGGCTCTGGCAGGAGCAGAGTATAAGAATCCACAATGGTGTGTGCAAAGTATACCAAGACCTGACATAAGTTAGTACAACAGACAGTGTGCACTGGGCTGGGACTGCGGGAGGAGCAATTCCACCTGTGCCAGAAGAAGGAAAGGGTGTTCACAGGGCATGAAAGACACAGCTGCTTGGAGAGAAGCCCCTTGGAGCCTTAAATGCAGTTTTTTGGTTAGATTGGGGGAGTTACCATCAAGCATGACTTTCAAAGCCTCTCTGCATCCACTGCTGGAGTGCGCCACAGGTGGGTCTAAGCCACAAGACAGAAGGAGCCTGAGTGTCTGTATTGCCCGTACATGTCATCCTCTGGATGGAGAGGAGGTACAAGGTGTGACATGGATCTAAAATGAGTAAAGGATATTTACATACTATTGCTTTTTTTCCCACACACTGCTTTCCAAAGCTCTGGGACTTACTTATGTGGCAAAGGACCTCTGTAGAATTTTATGATGAAACCACCTAAGATGGTCACAGGACAGAAATCTCGCATGCATTCATTCAGAGCTATGCAGTAAATGTATAGATTCAGATTTATACATTAGATCTATACATTTTTTAACATTATATGCAAGTATATATGTGTATCTGTTCCTTTACTGACTTGGTAGGTGTTTTCATGTCCTGCGCTACTACAAGAATCAATCACAAATTTAATGGCTTAAAATTATACATATTCTTTTCTCCTTCTGGAGGTCAGAAGACCCAAATCAAATCTGGTCACCAGATTGAAGTCAGGAGAAAGCTCTGAAGAATTATTTTCTCCCCTTCCAGGCTCTGAGGGACCACTCGTGGTCCTTAGCTCTTGGTCTCTTCCTCCATCTTCACTCCCATCTTTGCCTTTACCATCACATTACTTTGTTTTCTCTGCACTACACTTCTTCTCTACCTCTTTCTCATGTAGGAACCTATTTCACTCTATGCAATTGGGTTAAGTAAGGCTGAGTACACTTATAGTCCAGGACTACACAGAGGATTCAGGAGTAAGGCCATGCATACAGTTTCTTGACTTGGTTCTGCAGAATGGTTCATTGATGGATATGTGAGTCAAGTTGTGACATGTAAGCACTGTGAATCTGTAACTTTTCCAGGATAAACCAAAAAGGAAATACATTTATGGAGTTTTTAAGATTAGAGCATGTGAGGGCCAGGGAGATGGCTCAGTGGAATAAATGCTTCCCTGGCAAGCTCAAGGGCCTGAGTTCAATCCCAGGTCCCCCCCCCCAAAAAAAAAATAAGTAGAGCACGTGAAGCTGTTGCTATGAGCAGCTTTTTCTCCTCCACTTTCAAAGTGTTGTTATACTGAAGGGTAAGTAAAAGATCATACCATCAGCAAATAATGATATTTTGATTTCATGTTTCACAATATTTATTCCTTTTATTTCTTTTGCCTGATTGCTATGGCTAATTATTTTAGGACTGTATTGAATAGGAGAGGTGTTGGTGGCCATCCGTATCTTGTTTCTGATTTTAGATAAAAAGACTTTCAGCTTTGTTCCCATTTAATATGATGTTAGCAGTAGATTAGTCATAAATGGCTTTATCATGTTGAGATACAGACCTTCTATACTTATTTTCATCAAAGCTTTTAATGACGATGTTGAATTTTGTCAAAGGCCTTTTTACATCTCTTGGAATGATCATGTGATTTATTTTGTCCTTGCTTCTACTTATGTGATGAATTATATTTATTGATTTGTACACATTCAATGATGAAGTTTGTTTGGGCATAGGGTATGACATATTCTGTTTTCCACTATCTTGTTAAGGATTTTTGCATCTACATTTATTAGAGAAACTGGCCTATACAGAAACATCTTGGTTCATGAATGTTCCTGCTTCCAAACAGTTCAGTTTGTAAACTGAAGTATTTAAAAACATTTTGCTTCCACTTTCAAACCCGTATCAGGCGACAAACACAACCACAGCCATCTTTCACACACAAACATAAATATAGCCATCTTCCTCAAAACTGTAAAATAAAGTAAGAACATAAACAAAGGTATTCCTATAGTTCTTTTTTGTGGGTGGATCCTTGTCTGGTTTTGAGATGAAGATAATCCTAGCTTCCATGAATTATGTTGCTGTTTGGTGAAACACTGTACAGATCTATGAAGCACAGTTGTTCAAAATTTGGCCTAGCTCTGAACTTTATATGTTGATTTTTTACTTAGTTGATCTGTCTATTTGTGATAGTTGGCTATTGAAATCCCCCCACTATTTCTGTATTAATGTTTATTTGATCTTTAGAGTTTTGCGTACTCTATGGTTTGGTGCATTTATGTTTGTAATTATTATCTCTTTCTGTTGAATAGTTCCATTAAGCAATATGTAATTTTTTTACCTCTTTTAATCATCTTTGACTTGAAGTCTACTGTCTGAAAATAGGATAGCTTCTCCTGCTTGATTTCAGATTCTCATTGTGTGGAATATTGGTTGTTTTTCAGTCTGTGAATTTCTATGTTAAATATGTTTCTTGTATACAACACACTGTTGTATTTTGTTTTGCTCATTTTGCTAATTTTATCTTTTGGTTGGCAAGTTGAGTCCACTTACAAAGAAAGTTTTAATTGATAGCTATTGACTTAGTCCCACTGTATTGATTTTCTGTTATTTTGCTTTCATTTACTGCTTCTTAGTGGCTAGAACTATACATGTATTCATTTTATTGCACTGATTGGTATTGTTAGCTTTATTATTGTTAGGGCACCCAGCCATGGGCCCCCTTCTCCCACACCCCTTCCGACGTGCCCAGATGTGCCTGTCATAACTGCGCAGAGATTTAATCTTGATTGTCTGCATCTGGCTGCTTGTTTATAGCTTTATTTCAGCTTGCTTCAAGGACTCTACACTTTGTATCCATAACACCCTGATCCAGCCAGGGACACTTTATGATGCCCCTTTCCCCCATTCTTGCCTGCTGTATAAAGTCCCTGCCTCCCCAGTCATTGGTGCTGTTCAGGTCCGCTGAACAGCCGAGCACATGCTAGTTGCCATCAATAAATCACTCCTTTCAGGCCAGCTAACATGAGTGTGTGGGTTCAAGGGTGCCTTTTCCCGACAGTTTTCCTGTCAATTATCTCTAGGATAGAATTAAGAATCTTTTGGAGCGTGTTTTTTTTTTTTAAAGTATTTAGTACAGGGTCTATAGGGTCTCACTCTACAGATTGGATTCATAGTGATCCTCCTGTTGTCAGCCTCCCAAGTGCTGGGATTACAGGTGTGAACCACCATGCTCAGTCCCGATCACCTGCTCAGCGTGCCCCGGGAATAGGGCTGGTGTACTACAACCGGTGTTGAACTATCTGGCCAGACTTGAAGTATTATTTTCATGCTTATGAATTTCTTTGCATTTTCTTTATCATGGACAGATCTTATTTCTTGATTAATATGCAAAATATAACAGTCTGTGTTCTCCTTTTACATTTGAAAAAAATTTGTGGAAAAAGGTAAGAAACAATTTCAAAACAAAATAATAGGAAGGGGCCAGCCAAATAGCTCAGAGGATTAAAGCACCTGCAAGCAGGCACAGGGGCCGGGAGTTCGATCCCCAGGCCTGCCATGCTGGTCCTGCCCCCAGGGCATGCTGAGATGATGGAGACTGGGCATGGTGGTGCAAGCCTATAATCCCAGCACTTGGGTGGCTGAACACAGGAGGACCACTAGGAGTCCAGTCTATCCAGAGAACCCCTGTTTATCCTGCATATCCTCTAATAATAATAATAATAATAATAATAGGAAAGTAACAATAATTAATACTAATAATAATTGGAAAGTAATAATAATACATTTTATATTTTCATCTTTAAATTGTTACTCAGAATACAATATATGGGCATTAAAAACTCTTCAATTTATATGAGCCTTCATTTCTAATGAACTAAGAAACACTAATAGTATAGATAACTTGCATTTTTCTCCCTTTTTCTTTCCTTCCTTTCCTCTTTCCCTCATCCTAGTTCCTTTCTTCCCTTTAAACAATTTCTTCCCATTTCACAATTTCTATTGCACATTTTAGACCTCATTTATTCTTTCAATTTCTCAAACTAGAAAGATGATAGGATGTTTACACAAGTCTGATTTATTTTACTTATGAACATGGTCTCCAGTTGCATCTATTACCTATTTTGCTGGATGACAGTTGGTGATCAACTTATAATATGCACCTGAACTGAATTAATATGGTGCTGGTTGTAGTGGTTCATATGCTGAGGATTGTTCCTGACAGCATAAGGGACAGAACTGGAGAAGAAAAAGTTTAGGCGTTGTTAGGGAACTGTTGGTACTCCTGGGCTGTTGGTTTTCTTGGAGGAGCTTATCATATTGGCTCTCTTGATAGGAACTCAGCTGTTATTATCAGAGGAGCTTGGGACCTTGCTGTTGCTGAGAATGGCTATAGTTCAATTTGGGGAAGCTGCGGTCCTTACCTTGAGCATCATTTTCTAGCTCTGGAGGAGAAGACTTTGCGCTGTTCAGTGTCCTGGAGCTTGTCATGTTGGGTTTCTCGATATGGACTTGGCTGTTCTCATCATCAGAGAAGCTCAGGACCTCATTGTCACTGCAAATGACTGTGATGCCTTTCAAGGGAGCTCTAATTCTACCTTTGCTGTATATGTTTATTTGGACTCATGCAGGACATTGCTGTGAGATTCAGACCTTTAGCTGGATTCTTTGGGTCTTTAGTGTGTGGATAGATTTCTTACATTCTTTTTGTGTATGACTCTTTAGGTGACTATATTGCCCTAAAAACTGACCACGAAACCTATAAAAGTCTCAAGTTTATCCTTCTTTGTGGCTGAGTAGTATTCCATATAAAAATACAGTATCTTTTTTATCCATTTCTTGGTTCATTGAAATTTATGTTATTTCCAAGATTTAACTATTACAATTGTATGGTTATAAATATAGGTGCACATATATCTTGTAGTGTGATGATTTTAGTTTTTCTGTGAAGATAACCAGATGAGGAGTAGTTGGGTTGAATGGGACTTCTAATCCTAGTTTTGTTGAGGAAACTCTATACTGCTTTGCCTAGTGGTTGCAACAGTCTGTACTTCTGCCAACAGTGGAGAGTAGTTCCCTTTGCTCCACTGCCTGCAGCATTGTCATTGGATTTTCTTTCCCTTATGGTAGTCATTCCTTCTAGAGTGAAATGGAATTTCAGGGTTGTTCTAATTTACATTTCTCAAATGACCAATGTTGAGCATTATTTTTGCATATTTATTTGCCATTTGTATTTTTTCATCTGAGAATCATGTATTCATCTCTGATACCTATTTTGGGGGTGAACCTTTGTTTTGAGGGTGAGTCTTAGATTTTTCAATCCTTTATATGTTCTAGACAGAATTCCATTGTCTGAGGGAAAATTTTCTAAAATTTTTCCCCACCGTGTGGGTTGTCTTTTCACTCTGCTGCTGATTTCTTTTTTATTTTGCTTTATGGTTGATTCAGCCTGCTCTGAGGGTAGGGCTGGCATGGTATGTGGAGTCGGGGATTGAACTGCTGTCCCCTGCACCTGCCAAACTTGCCTAAGTAGGTGCTTTAGAGTGCTGAGCTGTATTGATGGCGCTGTTGGTTTCTTTTGATGTAAAAAAGCTTTTTATAAGGTCAGATCTCATTTGTTGATTCTTTAAACTATTTGCCATACAATTTGGGTTTTGTTCATGGACTCCGCATTCACCTATGTCTACCTACTTTCTCTTTCACTAGATTTAGCATTTCTGTTCTAATATTGAGATCTTAATTCATTTTGACTTGAGTGCATGGTGATAGGTATTGGTTAAAGAAAAGCCCAGATCCTGATATCTTCACTGTTGATTTCTATAAGAAATATAAAGAAGAACTAATACCATTAATTTAAATTTTTTTTTTCATTTTTGGTATTTTTTAGGAAAGGGTCTACAGAGTATTCAGGGTCTTACTACTAGATCGGGCTTGTAGTGATCCCCTTGTTCACAGCCTCCCAAGAGCTAGGATTACAGTCATGCACCACCATGCCCCATCTCAATTGTCATCTCAGTGCACCCTGGGGGCAGGACTGGCATAGCAGGCCCAGGGGTCGAACCCCTGGCCCTTGAACCTGATTGTAGGTACTTTAATCTGCTGAGTTATGTGGCAGGCCCTTAATCCTAAAAATCCTGAAGGAAACTTAAAGGGAAGCAATTCTCCCTAACTCATTCATGGAGGCAAGTATTATCTTGATATTAAACCCACAGAAAGATCTAACCAAAAAAGAGAACTACAGGCCAATCTCCCTCATGAACATAGATGCAAAAATCTTAAATAAGATACTGGCAAACAGAATGCAGCAAATCATCAAGAGAATTATACACCATGACCAAATGAGATTTATCTCAGGAATGTAGGACTGGTTAAACATATGCTTATCAATAAATGTAATACACCATATGAATAGAGTCAAAGATAAAAAACAAATGACCATCTTAATAGATACAGAAAAAGCTTTGGATCAAGTCTGACACTTGTTTATGATAAGAGCCCCATAGAAAATTGGAACAGGTGGTTTTTACCTCAACCTGATAAAAGCTGTATGTGACAAAACAACAGCCAACATCATACTAAGTGGAAAAAACTAAAATCTTTTTATCTAAAATCAGGAACAAGACCAGGATGCTACTATCACCACTTCTATTCAATATAGTTATGGAAACGTTAGCCAGAGCTAGCCAGAGCAATTAGACAAAAGAGCGAAATGAAAGGAATAAGAACAGGAAGAGAAATAAATAATTTGTAATTACAGATGACATGATACTCTAAAAGACCCAAAAACTCACTAAAACACTTAGTGATTTAATAAGCAAATTTAGTAGTGTAGTGGGATACAAAGTCAATACTAAAAAAATCGATAACATTCCTGTACAGAAAGCAACACTTGAGAGAGAGCTGAGTGAAATTATACCCTTCACAAAGACATCAAAAAAAGATACTAAGAAATCAACCACATAAAGGAAGTAAAAGGTCTAAAAATTGCACAACTCTGATAAAGGAGATTGAAGAAGGTATCAGAATGGAAAGGCATCCCTTGCTTATGGATAAGAAGAACAAACACAGTGAAAATGGCCACACTTGCAAAATTTCTATACAAATTTAACACAATCCCAATCAAAATACTATTAGAATATCTCACCAAACTAGATAAAACATTCCTAAACTCATTTAGAAACAGAACATACCTATAATAGGAAAGGCAATATTGGGTCACAAAGGCAAAGTAGGAGCTATTACAGTTCTTGACTTGAAATTATACTACAAAGCTATTGTGGTAAAATCAGCATGGTACTGGCAAAAATGCAGGATTGAGAATCAGTGGAATCGATTAGAAGTTGCAAACATAACTCTAAACACTCAGGAGGTGCAGGCAGAACTGCAAACACACTTGTCCACCTCATGTTTGACAAGCATATTCATTGGAAGGAAGACAGACTTTTTAATAAACAGTACTGGCAGAAATGTATCTCTACATGCTTAAGACTAAAACAGCCCATGTCTATCACCATGTCATGCACTAAACAGAAGCTGTTTTGTTTACTGCTTGAAACACTTCATTCCATGTTCTTCTTGCCTTTAAACTTTGTGTTGAGAAAT
This sequence comes from Ctenomys sociabilis, assembly GCA_004027165.1. Lineage (NCBI taxonomy): Eukaryota > Metazoa > Chordata > Mammalia > Rodentia > Ctenomyidae > Ctenomys > Ctenomys sociabilis. The sequence goes on from PVKA01005910.1 coordinate 17,191, forward strand.
CTGTCTTAATTCTCATAGATATTTCTTTACAGAAGATTTGTTACTTTTTCCTTCCAGTCTTCAAGAGTCTGTTATGGTGTATGTCTGACATTTTAATTACCACCAGAGACATGATATCATAGTAGTGGCTGAACCAGCGGTGCAGAGTTATTTTTTATTTCCTTAACACATATTTTTAGAATTCTGCATGTTAAGTTAAATTATTTGTACATGTCTGGAAACTTTCCCACTCTTAGTAGTATAAACAGGTTTTTCATGCCCTTTTGTCTTCTGATGTTTTGCTAAACTCAGTTATTCCTATTTAGTCCTCTTTGTGTCATCTAGGAGTTATTTGAATTGACCCATTTTTTCACATTCCCTTGTTTTAAAAAATCCCTCATTACTTAATCACTGTGTACAGATAATCCTGTCTTCTAGGTTTGACATTCTTTCTCCACATTGGTAACTTTTGCTACCCATATGTCACAGTTACTTTTCACTCATTTCTGAATCAAAATACCTGGCACCTCAAATTAAGGAAGGAAAGATTTATTTAGCTCAGAGTTTGTGGAGGTTTCAGTCTATCCTCCGCTGGCTTCCAGGCAGAGTGGTACATGGCAGATGGCAGCAGCTATGGCTTCTACCCAGCTTCTCTCCCTCCATATATTGTAAACAAGCTACCCTGGTTCTCTGTTGAGTCACTTAATTAAATTTTCAAACTTCCCCAGTTGACTCAATGTATCAACCACTTACATTCAGGCATGCTTTTCATCTCCTTGATCTCTACTTGGAACTTTTTATGGACTCCCATGGACTGTTTTCTGCTAGGCCTTCATTTTCTTTTGTTCCACTAGTTATTGATTAATGTCTTCTCTAGACTCCTTGATTATTTGATTCATTATGGTCATAGGTAATTAGTTATATGTTCTTTAAATTCAGTAAGAACCTTATAGAACTATTTTACACCATTGCTATCCATTCATTTCTAACTGCTGTGAGTTTATGATTTTCTCTCCTTCAATGCATTCTGTAATGATTTAAAGGCAATGGGAGTTTTGGGATGCATTTTGATGGTTTGTCTTTCCATGTTTCTCTGTTGCTGTTATTTGTATTTTTATTCTGGGGTTTGGAAATTCTCCAGCCCAGTACCCCATTCTATGAGAGCAAGCCACAGTATTGTTTTATGATACCCCAGGAAGTCCAGGTATTATCATAAAAAGAAAATCAATCTGTAGTCACTATTATGTTATCTTGTCTATGGTTGTAAAGTCTTGTAGTGGTTGATCACTGTGTCAACTTGAGAAGTTTGAAGCTTACCTAAATCTGCTCAGCAATTCAAGCCCTAGGGATTAGAGGAGCCACCTCGGGTGGCTCATCATTTAAAGGATGTAAAAAAGAAAGGAGGAAGGATGGAAGGTTTCATGTTTTGAGAGAAGCATCAGCCTTTGCCTTCAGCTGGAATGTCATCTCCAGGCTTATACTACAGACTTCTCAGCTTCCTCCTGGGATCCTTCAGCCTACCAGCATAGACTCATCAGCCTTCCACTTCAGAACAATCAGCCTCCTGATATGGCCTTTCTTGGAAATTGCAGTGAGCTCCAGATCTTGGACTGAATCCTTCGGTCTCTAATGTAGACACTCTGCACACTTCCTTATATGACTGGCTGACCATTGTGAGCCAATCTTATACTCTCTTATGCATTTGTATATCTTATATCTATTTCTCTAGAAAAGCCTGACCGATGTAAGGTTATTTCAACATCCAAAATATGTTGGACCTTCTCCAAGTCTTCTCTGTGACAAATTCATTCTGTTGAAACTTAAATACAGAACTGTGCAATTCAGAGCATTTGGTTCAGTACAAAGCCAACCACTGTATCTTCTGAAGAGATTTGGAAAATCATGAGTCCTCATGTGTACCCTAGATGGAAATGACTGCTTTATTTAGCCCATCTGTCTTCCATGAATCCCTACTCAGTAATCTTCTGGGCAAAATTTCTGTCTTTAGAAAATTTCCCAGGCAGGGATTGAGTGCTTTGGTCAGAGCAGAAGGTTTATTTAGTGCCTTTATAAACCACATGATTTGTGTGTATCATCTCCTGTACCCCCACTGACAAGCTGCAGGACTGCATTATGCTGTATTTCCCAGTGAACTTCTCATTAGAGGAGGAGCTCAGGACCTCCTTGTTGCTGAGGATAGGTGCAATTCATTTTGGGGTAGCTCTGGTCTGCATCTTGAGCATCAATTTCTGGCTCCAGGGGGAAAGATGGTGCACAGATCAATCCTCTGAGAAGCTTGTTTCATTGGCTTTCCTGATAGAAACACAGCTTTCCTCCTCTTTGGAAGAACTCAGGACCTCACTGTCACTGAGGATGGCTATAGTGCTTCTTGGGGGAGCTCTGGCTTTTACCTTGAGTGTTGCTTCCAGGCTCCAGTGAGATCCCTTAGCCTGCTAGCACAGATCCTTCATCTTGCTGGCCCAGACTTTTAGCTTCCATCACTGACCTTTGGGCCTTCCTAGTGTAGATCCATGAAAAAGGAGCACATGAGACAGCATCTTGGGCTGTAGGCCTCTAGTTGGTCTTGTGGGAGGAATTGTTATGGGCTCTAGGTCTTCAGCTGGACACATTCAGGACAATATCAGCTAGATTTTTTGGACATATTTCCTACATTCTTTGTGTATGATTCTTTAGGTGATGCATTGCAAAACAATCTTATAAAATGAGCTCTGTATTATGTTGTTCTCCTTGTAAAGCACCAAATTATGAGAACAATGTCACCAGGGGCTGGGGAGATAGCTCAGCAGTCTAAGTGTCTGCTTAGCAAGTGCAAAGACTCAGGTTGGATTCCCAATACCACATGCCATGCTGGCCCTGTGCCGAGAACTGACACTGGGTGTGGTGACACATACCTGCAATCCCAGCACTGGTGAGATTGAGACAAGATCACTGAGAGTCTGAGTTGCATAGTGAGACCCTGTACCAAATAAATAAATGAATAAATAAATAAATAAACAAACAATTTAAAAATTGAAAAAAAACCAATGTCATCAAAAGTCAAGTGGATATTAACAAACCCTAAGAACCACTCATGAACAGTCCATTACAAAAATAAAAAGATTCATATTGTTCCCCTTACATTGATCTACAGTAATTCAGAGCAATATTTTTGCTGGATATCGATAGCAGTGTCAGTGCTCAAGCATATCACTAGATTACCATGCCTTATTTTCAAGATTATTTGCACTAACTGTCTAAGCTATCCTGCTACTCTGGTTATTATGTCCCTTGACTCTGACCTACCACAGGAGATCACAGGTGTTATCATTTTCCAGACCTGAGGTTGGGCCCCAAGAAAATCCCATGAGATCTCTACTTAGTTCTGACCCTCTCCAAATCTATATTCCAAGGCTATCTTTCATTAGATCTCTGCAAAGAGATATGACTTCAGTTCTGAAGAGGTTCTGTCCTCCTTGGGACCAGTCTTCTTCATCAGGCCAGCCTGTTGGCTGCCTGCTCCCCTCAGCCTCCCAAGTGCTGGAATTTCAGGGCTGTGCCACCACTCCCGTCCCCAGCTACAAGCACTTTTCTTGGTAGAAGCATTTAGCTATTTGCAAGCACCTGTTACAATTTTAAGGTCTTTTTGTTGTTGTTATATTTTATGGAAGAGTCTGCAGAGTGTTCAGGGTCTCACTACTAGATTGGACTCATAGTGATCCCCCTGTTTACAGCCTCCCAAGAACTGGGATTACAGGCTCACACCACCACATGCAGTCTCAATTTTAAGTTCTTGATAGAAGAAAATCCTAAAGTAATTATATTATTTATACAAAAAAATACTAAATTGAAAACTCCAATACTAAAAAAAAAAAAAAAAAAAAAAAAAAAAAAAAAAAAAAAAAAAAAAAAAAAAAAAAAAAAAAAAGAAAAAAGAAAAAGAAAAGCAAAGAAATAGAGCCACAGGTACCTGACAGCTCTGTGGGGCTGAGCTTGCTTACACTGAATCACCAAGAAAAGCAGCATGCCAAGTGTTAGGACTTCCTCTACTTAGAGAAGGCAAAGAAGGGCTGAGAAGATAGCTCAATGGTCTAAGTGCCTGCCTGGCAAGTGCAGTGATCTAGGTTCAATATCCTGTACCACATGCCATGCTGGCTCCAGAAAACTGGGTGTGCTGAGCCAGCCACTGAAACTGGACATGGTGGCACATGCCTGTAATAGCAGTGCTAGGGAGGCCGAGACAGGAAGATCAGTATGAATTCAAGCTGTGTAGCGAGGCCCTGTACCAAATGAATGAATAAATAAAATATTAGAAAAGACAAAGAAATCAGTCTGTGTATAATAGCTGTCAGATTGGGGCACTCAGCTTTTGTATAGTTTTGAGTTACTCTTTGTTTTAGGACTGATAGTTTGAAATGAAGACTATTACCATAAACATCACACTTTGAAGTTATAGAGATAACACAGTCACTTTTTTGTTTGAAGTTATTCATAAGTCTTAAAATACTACATGACTGGAATGTCACACTCATTATCCTTATTGTATATATTCTAATAACTATTATCAGAAATGATACTGTGTAATATTGTCCAAATATTTATTACATTTTGTGATTTTCTGCAAACTTTAGTAATTTTAGTTAACCTAAAGTAACAATCAGGCAAGCATTTATTTTCCATTTGTGACAAATCCCAAATGTTTTTTGGTTTGGGGTGCTTTTCTGTTGTTTTTTTCTTGTTTTTGAAGATGCGAATAATTAAATAAAGAGTAGTACTTTTTAACTTTTGTATATCTTGTTATGGAAACCCAGAATAAGCTTCCAAATACAATAATAAGAATTAAAAGATGCAGAGGAAGAATAATTCCAAAAAATAACAGTTATTCACTGTATTTATCATTCTTTTTGTAGGTATATGTCTAAACTGAGCCACAAGGTGCAACATAAAGCAATGCAGCCACAGCCTTTGGAGCTCTCATATTCTAAAGCATATAGCAAACACAAACCACACCACGCGTGTGCGCACACACACATACACACACACAAATATGAAATATTGTGTTGTGTTAATAAACAAAGTTTGGGCACAGCTATGTCCCTGTCTAGGATTTTCACCTGTAAGTTTCTAACTCTGAGAAAATTACTTAATCACTTTCTTCTCATGGTCTCCAGCTATATAAAAAGGATAATAATTCCTCAGAAGTCACTATGATTGTAGCTATTACGTGGGAGGATCATAAGTGCTGAGTGGCAATTATAAATGCAGAACATTTAGCCTGAAGACTGCTTTGTGGTAAGAACTCAGTAATATTAACTATTTTTCTTGGTGGGCGTATATGTGAAAGAAGGTAGAATCACCATAATGCATACAGACCCTCTATAGACAAAGCATGGGATCACATTTGTATAAGAACATTGAATCTGATAAATGTGTCCAGGACAGGATTCTTTTTATAAAATAACTACATTTATTATCATTTTGAACCATAGTGAGGAACCAGGAATCACAGATTTTGACAGTGTCTCTAGAGTAAGGACGCAGAAACTAATAATTGTGTGGGATAGGATCTATTCACCAAATATTGGAGATACTGACAGGATTCTCAGGGTGCTCCCAGAAGAGAAAGACCTATAGCTGTTCCGGCAGTCTGAGATGATGTCCAGCTGAGACAAGGAAAGCATTGTCAGGCTGTAAGACAGATTCCATACAAATTTTATATAATCACTCATTCTCCATTTTTTTTTCCTTCTCAACTTTTATATGGAACTGTCATAATCTCAAGTCTCCTTTTCTGAGAGCCACCATGAAATTAATGCGCCCGTTAAGCTGCGGTTTGACCAATAGCTCACTCTCCTGGTTTGCTTTTACCTTCTTGCCATTGTCGTGTGGTCAGTAGAGCTCACCAGTCCTCCCAGGATTTGAGGGTTGGAATGTGTAGTTGCTAGTGACCCTTCTGAACTGAAGCTTAGAAGATGTGGGACAACCAATAGCTATGATATGAAAGACAATACCAGCGAGAGGGAATGAGAGGCAAAGAGAAGATATAAGAGAGAGGGAAAAAACACCCTCAGTTCCCCACCACTCCCAAGTTCATATGTTGAGTCGTAATCTGTTACTATCCCTTTTTTGCTAATGCTAGCTTAAGAAACGTCCTGTTATTTATTAATAAAAGTCTAAACAGGTAAATACAGCAAGAGCACAGGCAAGGAATTAAAGAAGAAGACCCATGGGCATTAATGTGTCAGTGCATTATCCAAATAAATGCTTCATGTGGAGTGTTAATCAGTGGGGAAGGAGGGCTGGGGCCTAGTTCCATTGTAGAATATCTACCTAGCATGTACAAGGCCTGGGCTTGAGCCCGAACACAATCAAAAAACATAAGTTCATAGTAGATGGTGCAATCTATCAGTTAACATAGACTGGAAAATATATAAAATCTAGGTGGGGACATATATAGCTACCTGTATTACCTATATTGTGGTGGGGATGTAGACTAGAGAATCTATTCAGGAATATATATATATATATATATATATATATATATATATATATATATATATATCATGCTCTGGTAGTTTTCTCCTGGGCACGTAGCCCAAAGAATTCTCTCACAGACCTATACGAGGATGTGTGGGAGCACAGCCATCCCATCCCAGCATTGCTTTTGGTGGTAGGGTCCTAGAAGTGAGTCCACCACAGGAGAGAGTCCTGGTAAAAGGTGCTTTGTTGTCGTGGAACAACTAGAAGGTACAGATTTGAGGCACATACAGTGATGTGAATGAATACTGAAAAGCTAGAGCTTAGTATAAATTGGAAGAGACATAGTGAAATAAGTAACATAATGTGTCTAGTAAGAATAAAAATATTTGCAGAACAAATAACTTCATATTTACAGTACATACTATATATGGTACATAAATACAGTACCATAAATACATTAAAATGTACCCTAGTACATTAAATATGTTGTGCATATTTTAATATACATTAAAATGAATATGAATGGATCATGAAACAAGAAAAAGAAAGGCAATAAAATGGAATAAGTAATTGCTTCATCTCATTAGGGTGGATAGTATAAGAATAAAATAAGATGAGGATGTGGAGAAATTGTAATATGTGTGCATTGCTGGTGAGAATTTAAACTACTATAGCCTCTTTGGGATACAGTATGACAGCCCCTTGAAAAGCAAACAAACAAAAATAGAGTTAATGTAGAATCCAGTAATTGTACTTCTGGGTACATATCTCAAGGAAGAGGAAGTGCAGGTCTTAAAAGTTATTTGTACATCCATGTTCCTAGTAGCATTATTCACAATAGTCAGAATATGACTACAATTCAAGTATCAATCAATAGGAGATGGGGCAAGAAAGTGAGGTATAATATTTATTTGGCCTTGTGAAAGAAGGAAATCCTAACCGTGCTACAACAGAGATAAACCTTGAAGACTTTGTGCCAAATGAAATAAGCCAGTCGCAAAAGGACAAATATTATATGATTCCACTCATATGAGTTATCTACAGTAGTTAAGCTTATGAAGTCAGAGCAGAAGTACGGTTGCCAGTGTCTGGGGCATAGGCAAGGCAACAGGGATCTGTCAGTAGGTATAGCTTTTCAAGTTTTCTAGATGAAAAGATTTCATGGGATTAGTTACATATACCATAACTAACCTACATTGAAGAGTAGTTAAAATGGTCAAATTTAACTTGTGTATATTTTACCATATTTAGTTGTTAAAAATGGGAGAAGAAAGATATTTTGGTGACAGAATAAATTGTAAGACATGCTTTTTGAAAAAGAATAAATAAAATAACATGTTCAAACCGACAATGTTAATACTTTATGGACCAAGGAATACGTGCCCCCTGGATTTCCTGAAAGGCCTTAGGCTTTGGCAGTAGAGAGATGAATGCCTTTCAGATTCTTGGGTAGGAGATTTTTGTGTTGTTTGCAACCTTGTTTTCTGTAAGAGAAGTCTAACTGATTCAGATGACTTGGAGGTTTTATGATCCCATCCTTTCCTCCCATCCAGTATTTCTCACTTTCTAATTGACAAGATTTATTACAGTTACAAGGTTCTGTCTTCCTTTGCTTGTTTAACTCAATTCCATTAATTTAAATCTTCTCTTTTACCAGACTGTGTTGGACTCAGACTTTCTGATAAAACCATCCAAAATCACTTCCTCTTGAGATGGATAACTACATTCTAAAAAAGATTGGCAGTTGAACATTGTGTGGAAGTGTTACTATTGCATCATCTCTCAGATTACCATAGTGATGTCACAGGTGGCCTTCATGCACTATTACACATGCCCTTTAGCATGGATTCTCAATAGCCTTGCAAACTTGACATTATCTGCTGAGTGAAGGACTAGAGATGGTCCTTAACTTGAAAATACTGTTGATTTGTGAGATTGTTTATGATTCTCCATTACGTTGGGCAATTCACTTGGTTGATCACATATTTCAAATTCTTTTCTATGTGTAGTTTAAGTTTTTCTCCACATGATTTTAACAAATGAAATGCATCAAAATCGCCTTAGATCACAAGCTGATCTGATGACCTCATCCCACTGGGGAATTCTAAGTAACCACATTCTTCATGGATTGCCCAACTGAAATACTTACAGGAGAATACAATTATATAGAAATTGTTTCTTTTTTGTTGGCATACTATTTAAATGGTTGAATTCTGTCAGTCTTTAATGTGCAATGTTTGATATAGTTGGATAATTATTCTGATCTTGGTCAATAAAACCTTATTTGATAAGATTCTGTCCTACTATAAATGTTAAGGATGATTCAATTAACTAGTATGAAATTCAGTAGGATGATACACAGAGGAATAGGGTATAGAGGGTAGGGGTGAAGAAGGGTGAGAAAGAGATCACAGTACACACTTATCTGAGTTTAAGGAAATACCTAATGGGGTAATAATGTCTTGTGATATTCTCTGAGGCAACAAGAATTTGGGCTCTTTACTGACCAGTGTGACAAAGAATATTAGAGATAAAAATAGAGCCTATTTTTATTTCATTTCTTGCTGCAAGCAGACTCCGTAGGTCTGATTGCATGAGAAACTACAGTATGCTGTTGACTTATGAAGTCAACCTATTCATAAAGGCTGGTTGTGACCTAAGTAGGTTGTAAGTAGAGTATTTTTCCATAAATGTATTCTGATCCTCCCTAAGTTAGCTAAACTTTTTATAATACAAAGAGTCATATAGGTGCATAATTTACCAGAAATACCCATAATATTCCTAGTATATTCACCAAAAAGCTATAAAATGTACCTCATTTACCAGAAAAAAAAACAATTTCATTCTGTACTCACCACTCAAGGTGACATCTTTGACTTGCAGGAGGAGGGGATGAAATGGAAGGTGGTCATTGTTTGGGAGAATCTCTTTGCATAAGAACACCAGGAATCTGGCTCTCTGGTGTCCTTTCTCTCCTTGATAGAATCTGTAGCCCACTCGGACCTGCTTCTGCCTCACTAGGCCTCCACATTTTCAGAAGTACAGTAAAAATTGATACAAGATTTTCTGTTTCTGCCTTTCCTTTAGCACTGTTCTGTAATATGTAATGCCTTTGTCATTAAGCAAGTGAGTGTAACAATTGACTTTTTCTCTGTTCATTTTTTTCCCAATATTTCCTTTTTTCCAGAAATTTACCATGCTGATTATTGTTGATACTCCCCTTCCCCTTCAGAAAGCTCCTAAGCTGCCAATCTCTGTTGCTGGGCTAGAAGTTACTGAAGTTCTGTAGACAAGTTTTTTAGGTATTCCTCTATCAGTTCTTCAACATCACCACTGTCTACCTGCAAGGCTATGGACTTCGCTGTAGGAGCAATGTCATCAACCACAGGGTTAATTGAAGGCTCAGGTTCTTCTGTACAGCCTTCAAAGTCTCTCACCTGTATAATTTTAGAGAACACTTTCTTCCCGGTAGAGCTCAGTATCCTTAGAGAAGCATTGACCATGAGTTCTAAATTAACCCCACCTTGGTAAGGATATTATAAGGTTCGTCCCAGAACTCTTTAAGGGTTAAATCTATATCTGCAACCATCTGGAAGCACTTCAGGAATAGCTCCTTGGTGTATAGCTTTTAAAAAATCAGCCATAAGCTGCTGGTCCATAGGCTACAGTAGAGGGGTTGTATTAGGTAGGAGGAACTCAACAGAGCCAGGAGAATTCTTTAGATAATTTTTCCCAGTCTTCTAGGGGAGAAGGAACACTGTCCATGATTAAGAGAGCCTTGAGTAGTAAATCTTTGTCCTCAAGATATTTCTTAACAGTGGACAGAAATCCTACCTGACCCACTCAAGAAAATGAACTCTGGTTACCCAGGCTTTTGCATTATATCTTCACATGATTCTAGCCTATTTTTCATGACTTTATGTTTTCTGACTGCTGTGAGAGTCTCAGAGTGATAAACCAAGAGAGGCTTTGTCTTGACATCACCTCTCACAGTAGCACATAGGAACCCGATTAATCATATTGAAAGGCTTGTGGTCTCCATTTTCTTCTCTTCCTGGGCAACATATGTTCTCCTGCACATTTCCTTTCAGAAAAGTCCACTTTTATAACGGCTGAAAACTCAGTGAGAGCAGAAGCAATCTCTGTGTCATTGTTTTGAAGTGGTGTATATAACTTTCAGCAGGCCTTTTGTCAGCATGGGCATCTTCACCATGCCTAGTTATGCTATGAACCCAAGTTCTTATTTTAACTTGTGAAATCACTCATTACTGGCATCAAATATTTCATAATTATCACTTGCTGTAAGATTATCATTTAGGATACCTACATTCATAGTCCTAGCGTTTTCACAAATTAGACACAAGCTATTACTTGCCACCTGCCTTTTGTTTATCCACACTAATAACAATCTTTCTATTTCATCAAATGCATTGATTACAATTTACTTATTTGAGTAACACCTTCAGCAACATTATGTTCCTTATACAAATCTTTTATCTGCAAGTTTGTTGAGATGTGGGTCTTGACACACCCTGCATATTAGCAAGACTGGGCGCACAATCAACACACTCATATTTTTCTACAATTTCCTCCCTTTCTAGTGACTGCTTCATTTGTCTTCTTTTCCTTCCTTAGTTTCTTTTCAGGGACCATTTTGATAACAGTAGTCATAGTGATTATATAAAGCAATGATGGAAATCACATTCATAAATATGTGCATGTAAGCTCAGACTCATGCGTATGTATGCTTACATATGTTTTTCTAACATTGTGAGCCTTTGTTTACAACCACATAAGCAGCCATCATTCAAATTGTAACTCAAGACTTTGGTCATAAGTTAAAGCTCAGTCCTAACCCAAGTCATTTGTATATGAGGAAAGTCATAACTTGAAGAAGCACTGTAAAACTATAAATGTATGAAGTGAAAACTGGAATTTTCTTATGTCACTTTTATTTTTATTAGGTAGGTATGGAAATGGTAAAGGGAAATATATCTTTAAAAACTGAAATGAAGTGAGATATATAACACAGATGAACCTTAAAGACATGCTAAGTGGAAGACACTAGATGCAAAAGACCATATACTATAAAATTCTGCTTCTATAAAACGTCCAAGAATGATAGTTTGTAGAGACAGACAACAACTTAGTGGTTGCCGATTCTGGGTATGGGAACAGGAACGACCACAACTGATAGAGAAGATGTTTACTGGGGTGATGGGAATGTTCCTATATCAGTTTTTATGATAGTTATATAATTATAAATTGACTGAAAATCATTTGACTATATATACTTAAAACAGGTGAATTTCCCGCTAAGTATACTTCAATATACTTGTTTTGAAAAGAGAACTATGCCAAACAGAAGTTAAGGATTACTACAGTTTGAAGTTTTACAAGCAGGATTAACCGTTTCTTCCTTTTTCCTCTTAACTGGAAGAGAAACAGATCTCTAGTGTCAATACACAATTACTTCCCATTTTTAAAAGATAGTATCTAAAATGCAATTCAGCAACTGTTTCAGAGCTGAAGGTAGTACAGAAGATATATAACTCCCAATGTGCTGCATGTCAGATGTGCCAAGTGCATGTCCCTTGAAAAAAAAAATGAGTTCCAAAAAATAAGAATAGAAAGGTTTATGGAGTGACAACTCCTGAGAAAGAGAGACCTGGAAAGTGAGTTGTCTCAGAGTCCCTTTGTCAGAGGTAATTTATATAGAAAAGTTACGATATGGTACAAGATTGGTCAAGCTATAATTAACCAGTGAGATTATAAGTATTGCCAGCTAACTAATATTGATCCATTAACGAAGTGGGGAAGGTAGCAAGGTTACATAACTAGCACCATTAACCACAGCTTCTCTATGACACTCCAAAACAAGAATACTTGAGGAAGGAATGGATCCGGTTGCTTTGGTCATCTCTCCAGGTGTCTAATGCATATCTAGACTCAGTAGACTGGGTGATATCAATTACATTATGCATATAGTTTCAGATTCCCATTCACCCCTTAGGGAAGCATGCAAGTCTGGCCATTGTGACTTTAATTTCAAGGCTTTGCCTTCTTTATATGTTCCTTTAGCCATGGTTTTGATGTTTTCTCATCTTGCGCATTAACTTTGTTGAAGGCTTGTCACTGTCTGATTGCCTATTAATTTCTACCTAACTTAGCTATCTAAAATAAAGGGGCTGGGCATCATGCCACTACATAGGTCGGAGATGCATCCACTCAGTGCTCGACAATGGCCCCACGACTGCAGCACTGCTTTCTTGCTTTTGCTCCATCTTCTCACATTGTTTTAATTATGGAAAACAATATGTCTCAGACAAGATGTATCATCTTCCACCATGGGACAGTGTGAATATATATATATATATATATATAAAATCTTAGCCCATACCACAGATATTAAGATCGTGTCCATGTATAACCCATACACAAGCTCTTCCAGGTCAAGAGACTGTGTTATATTCATTCCTGTAATTTTAGGGCTAGGTTTGACCTAGGGTTTCCCACTACAGTGACTTCAACCTCCCAGTTAAGAAAAATACTTCTGCTCTTTTATTTCAGTTGAACTTGGCTTGCTGATTCCTTTCATAAGCACAAGTAGTAAAGAATACAGAGTCAAGAAGCAGACACTCTAACGGGAGGTTATAACAAAGCCGTTAGTGAAAGCTGTAGAGGGGAACACTTAGGCTATCATTTCAATTTCTTGCTCCCACCTGCTGAGGAAACTATACTCCAAAAGGGACACACTAGAAGGAAATGAAAATTGTCCCCAGTGCTGTGGAGGGTGAGAAGTTGCTCTAACTGACAGAATAATAATGAGTTTCCTGAAGGGCTTCCATTTTCTGAGGATGCCAACATAGCACAAGCATCTAAATGCAATATTTTGATCAGCATGTTTGCAGGCAGTGCCCATTACCTTGTCTTCCAGCAGGTTCTTTTCCATGAGGTATAAGAAGTCTTGGGGAAGAGCTACAAACCAGTCACAAATCAAGCCCTGAAATCCTAAGACACATTACAAAATTGCACCACTATATAATTAAACACTGCAAACACATTACAAAATTCTGACTGCTTTTCCTCTCTTTCTGGATCAGTATTGGAAAACAAGTGCTATATTTCTGTTTAAATTTTTATATATGCACAACACATTGTTTTGCTTTTACTTACTTGTTTGTTTAAAAACTATGAAGTCTGTTCTAGGCATGGTGGCACATGCCTATAATTCTAGCCCTGGGGAGCCTGAAAACAGGAGTGTCATCCAGGACTATGGGTTATCCCAAGACACAGGCTTTTTTTTAAGTTTTAAAATTGAAATAGTGTTGGGATAGAAGAGATTAATTGTTACACTAGTTTAGGATACTTTGTGGACAAAGCAGATATAGTCTGTATCATCATGAAGCTAGTATTCTAACCAGGGGGATAACTTCCAAAGTCATAGACACAATAATGTGACTTGTGAGAAGTGCTTTTGAAAGAAGACTACGAAGGTTCAAGGTAGAAAATAGCAGTTAGGTGACACTGAGCTCTGTGTGTTCGAACAGATGAAAACCACCATCGCCCTGTAACAGGGAAAACTAGATGGGGTGGAGGAGTTCTCAGAGGGAGGTGGAGAAAAGCTGAGCACTACATAGGTGGTACTTGGGAAATTGGATTTTTATAACTTTTAAAGGGCTTTTATTTAAGAAGCATACAGAATCCACAAGTATACTTTTAAAAAATGTTCTCACACCCAACATATGAATATATTAACACCTACATCAAGAAACAGGATATAACAGAAGCACTCACTTGACTCTTCCCAGTCATGGTGGGCCCACTTCGGCCAGGGTAAGGCTAACTTGATTTCTAACAACCTTGATTAGTTTTTCCTGTTTTTAAATGTAGTGTAAGCAAATCATATCGCAGCCACTTTCATGGTAAGTTTGGCTCTGGAATGTGAGCTAGAGACTTGACCATAGTTTTCTTTTGATTGAATTCATTTTTATTGTCATTCAGTGTTTCATTGTATGGTGACAAAATGATTTATTCATCTACCATTGATGGGCATTAATTTTTAATTTGGGCACATTTATAAATAGTGTTTCAAGAGGCAATCTTGAACTTGCCTTTTGGTATATGTGATATGTATTTTGTCAGGAGGGAGTATAGATAACTGAGTGTAGGATTGTTGGAGTGTGTACATAGCCTTATGAAATAGGGCTAAATAGTTTTCAGCCAAATAGTACCCATTGGAAGTCTTGTGAGCAGTGTGCAAGCTTTTCACTTGCTCCATACCTACCCTAACCGTGGTTTTATTTCATCTGCCTTCTACATTTTGGTCTTCCTAATGGATGTGGTGGTGGTGCAACATGGCTTTAATTAATCTCTGATAACAAATACAATTGAGCCTCCTTGTATCTCTATTTGGCTATGTTGATATTCTCTTCTGTTGCTCATTTGTTCAACTATTTGTCTCATTGTTTTTTGAGTTACAGCTATCTTATGATTTTTCTGAATTCTAATTCTAATTACATCATCTTTGCCAGATATATGTTTTTCAAATACCTTTTATAATTCTACAGGTTTTCTTTTCACTTTTATTTAGTGAACAAAAATTATTACAATTTATCATTTAAAAATTTTTTTTTTTACTATGCCAGAAATTAAATTCAGGACCTTGCACTTACCAGGAAAGCACTTTTCCCACTGAGCTATCTCCCTGGTGCCTGATTTATCATCTTTACAGCTAGTGTTTTCTGTGGATATATAAAGAGACATACGTAGAATTTTATTTCATGCTCAGTGAAGATCTGAAAAATGATATTGTTGTAAGAGAGGTTTCACACTTATATGGAACATGTAAGAACTTTAAAAGAAACCTTTCCCTTAATGATTTCCTAGACTAATTGAGTAAGACAGACCTGTTTTTTTGTTGTTAAAAAAAAAAAAAAAGACTTACTAGCACCAGGACAAACATCTCTGTAGAATAGAGAATGGTAAGAGCCCAGGTTTTGTTTAAGATGGAAACATCTTAAACATCTTTTTTTTTTTTTTTTGGCAAAACTGGGATTGAACTCAGGCCCTTGCACTTAGAAATATTCTTGGAATACACTCAACTTGTTCATTTATCTTAGAATTAGGGTCCTATTCTTTACTTTCTCAACTAAATCAATTTATATAATAACAGTGTTCTTAAGGAATTTGAGCTGTGACAAGTCTGAAGGGAAAGAAGCTTAAATTAAACAAGGGAATGGTGATATGGAAAGCTGTCGGGGGTTCAGTTATGTCCCAGAAGTCGCAGTTTTCTTAATAGTACACTCTTGAAGTTATGATTCCTTTTGTCTCCTTTCTACCTATGTTTATTTCTTTTATCCTACCTCAAGATGCTCTGATTTATGCTTGTCATAGTTCATGTGTGCTGTTACCTGGAAATTACAGTGGAGAAGAAAGAGTAGAGGAAGAGAGTTCATGAGTGGGGAGGCTGCATTAGCACAGCAGGAGATACAGATGGGCTGGAGGGCTGCGAGCAGAAGTGAAGAGTGACTCTCACATCGTGGTTTAGAACTGAATAGGTGTGGTGCCACTTACTGAGGCGTGGAACCGAGGGCATTTGAGGGTGATGGGAGAAGAGTGATTTTTTAAAGATCTGGGGCACATTTTATGCACATGGAGTTGGCATATCTCTGAAGCATCCAGATACACTGATTTAGAACTCAGTCTTGGGGAAGTACACTGAGGAGAAAGAAGTGAGTGCTGGGAACTCAGAGGCCCTGAGAGATGTTCCTGATGTCTTTGAGGAGAAATTGGCTCCTTCTCCTTTTTATACGCTTTGTATTCTGTACAGATTTCTGTCATGGTACTGGGGAGTATTTTTTTTGTTGCTGTTGTTATTGTTATATATTTGGTACAAGGTCTCACTATGCGGCTTCGACTCATAGTGATCCTCTTATCTTCAGCCTCTCCAGCAGGGGAATTATAAGCTTGTGCCACCACACCGGCTCTGGGTGGCTGGTTCAGTGCATCTATGGGGGGGCAGAGCAACATGTGGTGCTGAGGATCGAACTCTGGTTCCTGTGCTTGCCTAAGCAGGTGCTTAGACCCCTGAGCTATCCTGCTGCCTCCAACTTTTCTTTTTCCTTTTTTATTAACAAATCTGCCTCAATTGGTCTGGGAGCTCATCGAGGGCAAGGTGCTGTACACTGCATTAGTCATCCATTCTTTATTAACTAGGAAAATGTTCTTTAAAAAGCAAAACATGGAGCCGGGCATGGTGGCGCATGCCTGTAATCCCAGCACTCGGAAGGCTGAGGCAGGACGATTGTTGTGAGTTCGAGACCAGTCTGAGCTACAAAGTGAGCTTAAGGCCAGCCTGAGCTGCATAGTGAGACTCTGTCTCAAAAGAGACAAAAAAAAAAAAATAAAATAAAATAAAAATAAAAAATAAATAAAAAGCAAAACATGTAATAAGGTTTTCAAAATTAAAAACCACCATTCTACCATAATTTATATAACGTTCTGTAAATTCCAGTAATAAGTCCATAAGGTAAAGAAAAGCCTCTGTATCCAAGCAAATAGAGCAGTGTGTTGCTAGGATATCCAAACTGCCCCCTGAGCATGAGTAATGCAGTGTCTGTGCATTTGGCGCTGGGGCACAAAAGGGAAAACACTCCCTGCCTCCCAGGCGATGCTCATTTCCAGAGAGCCAGGGCTGTGTCTGGGCCAACAGGAAGAAGACCAGAATTTCCACTCTGATGGGAGCAAAAACAATCAGGACAGAGAAGGGAATTGGCACCTCTTTCCAGCTGCCTGTTTCCTGTGAGTTTAGCAGCCCCCGAAGCTCATTCTGTTTTGCAGTCAAAAAGAACAGTTAAATGCTTTAAATGAAGTCCTGTTTGTCTTCTAGGATGCTTTTCAGTGTTAGGGCCAAAATTCTTCTATCTCACTGCCTTACTGTGGTTGAGTTCAGTGCTTCCTAGAGAAGCAGAAGATTCAAGGACAGCAAAGTTTCAGTGTAGTCAACTTACCAAGCCTGAACTTTACAATTCTGCATTTCTTTGTCTAGATCTGTGGTGCCTGTAATAATGTACAGTGTGAGTCTCATTACAATTAGTGAAAGAATGGGTTTAATTTTATTCATATTGTGTTTAACCCGACATGGTAAAACTATTATTTCAAGATGCAATATGAAGATAGCTAATGAACATCTATGTCTTTTTTTTTTTTTTTTTTTTTTTTTTTTTTTTTTTTTTTTTTTTTTTTTTTTTTTTTTTTTTTTTTTTTGTATGAAGTCTTTAAAATCTGGCATTTGTCTTAGTTCCAACAGGTCATTCTGAAGCACTCAGTAGGCATACTGGTGGGTGGGCGCTGCATTAGAGTGTGTGGGTCTAATTAGAAAGCAGTGCAACTGCTGTTGACATTGTGCTTCACAGGGTTCTAGCTTTGTTATGACTTCTGCAAGCCTTTCTGGGGCCATGGACACCCTTCTCCACTTACTTTTCCTCCCAGAAGCACCCCAGGGTCTCATTTTAACTTCCTCTGTCTTTATAGCTATAACCACTCACTCCGTTCTTTGGTTTCTGTTCCCTCCAAAATCAGTTTCATACATGACTCAGTCCTTCTGCTTTGTCATCCTCCATTTCATGTTCTGGACCACACATGCCTTCCGTATCAGACTTTGCTGTTAATAGCATGTGAAAACAGGAAGTAAAATAGCAAACACAGGGAAAATAAGACATTGGTAGAAAGCTTCAGAATCCTCCAGGTCTCTTGCTGAGCAATGCCTGGTTCTTAAATGAGATGGTGGCTGAGACTTGTATATGCTTTTTCCCTTTTTCTATGTAGCGAGCCATCAGCATTTGTTTTCCAGGCCTAGGCTCACCCATACCATTCACTTCTGTAGCTTTCCCTATTGCTAATAGCCAAAAGGTGGCTTCTAACTAATGGCCTGTCTTCCTGGCTGTCATCCCAGTGACATAACAGGGCCACTTGACAAGCAGACAATCACAAGTGATGCTGAACTGACTGACACCCTCTCGCTGAATCTCCCCTTCAACAGAAATGGTCAGGCACCTTTGGGTACTTCCTCCTGCAGGACACACTGAGCATGAATGATTGCTTGGCTTGAGAAGGGACAGGAGGTTAGAATGAAATGCAGAGCAGGTGTTAATGGACTTGGATTGGGGTGGCAAAAGGAACCAGCTCCATTAGCTTGTTAGAATTTAAAAGACTTTCAAAGAAGAAAATAAAAAGGGAAACCAATTTATTTCCACGGTGACAAAGATAAAAGAGCACCAGCTGAAGGCAAATTCCATCACCTTGTGCCCTCTTGCATACCACTGGGAACATCCACCGCAGGGTCCGAGCACCTGCCGTGTGCCTCAGCCCAGCAACAGCCTGGCTCCTGAAACACTTGTGCTTCTCTGTCTGCAGTGCAGTGGGACAGGCATAGTTTACTGGAATTTTGCTCTTGTGGCCCCCATGGAGACTCCCACTTCTGGGAGGTAATCTTGGTGAATTGTGTACAGTAGTCTCCTAGGATTTAAAAAAGATTAAACAACATGGCAGCAAGGTTCCAGGTTGGGTCAAAGGCCTTCTTGAAGTAGCTTCAAGGAAATTTTGGTCATTCTATTAGGCGTTCAAGCAAAATAGGAAAGTACTCTATATTCTGTCTCCAAAGTCCTTTGTGGCTGAGTTATCAGTCACCTCTTGCTGTCCCCATTCAGACTGTCTGGATATTAATACGTGACTTGGAGACAGCCATGCTCTGCCTGTATTAGGTGTGTCCATGTGGATGCGAGGATGGCAGCTGGGGTGTGTAACAAGGGCTATTGTGTGGCAAATCTACTAGCCCTTTCTGACATACATCTGAGCACTGATAAATGAAGGGAAAGGGCAATATGAATACCTGATCATTATGAAAAATGTTATGCATATTATAGGCAATTAAGATGTGTTAATTCCATTTCATGTGAGAAGTATGCAGATCAGATTCCTGGTAGGTTAATCACAGAGTTGAACACTAAACCTCATTTTTTCAGAAAGAAGATGAAAGATTCAAAATTCAAAGGATGATGAATGCCGGCCAGAAGCTAGATAAGATTTTCACTGCCATTCACACTGCTGGGCATGTTCATTGCCTCCTGCTCAGATTGGAAAGGACTTTTCTATATAAAACTGTTGGAGCTTTCTGAGTGCCATCCTTTTGTCTTCTTTGATTATACCAGTGTTAGCACTCTTTGAGTGAAGGGTCATGGTTACTCTAAAATATATTATGTCATCTCATTTCTCTTATAATCACTTTATAGTTAGTCATGGATACATGACTAGCCAATAATATCAAAGAGAAAGAGGTCTTAGGCCTTCTTGAACTTATTTTCTTGCCTGAAGAAAGGAAAATATCTGACTCTTTTATCTGAGGGGTCAGGCCCCGAGATGAAAGTCTACACCCTTTATTTTAGGTTGGCTTCTCCAAGAAGCAAACCCTCAGAAAGACATTTAAGAATTTTATTTGGGAAGTGACCTTGGGAAACAACAGTAGGAAAATAAAGTGACGGTGAAAGAATGGGAGTAAGTGCACGAATGGGGCCGGAATTCGGTAGTACCTCACTGCCTGGTACTCTGATTCATGTTGATTGATTGTCTCACTGGGCAGCTTGTACTGCTTCTCAAGGCATCTTTGAGTATAATACTACAAAGAAAAGTGTTGGCTTAGCAGATCAATATTACAGTTCCTTAAGGATAACATTGAAATGGTATAAAAATTGTAATGGCTGATTTGTGGTGTAGCAATTATAAAAGTGTATTGTGTACACCAGCCTTGAGGTACTTGTAAGATTTCTGTTAAGATTTAGAGAATTCAATCCCTGGGCCTGTCCTGCGGACTGCTGAGACAGCGATTGAGACAGGGTGTGGTGGTGTAAACCTGTAATCCCAGCACTTAGGAGGCTGTAAACAGAGGCTGTAAACAAGTCTGATCTATGCAGTAAGACCCTATACACCTTGTACACCCTGTCATAAAATACAAAGAGAATGAGAGAGAGAGAGAGAGAGAGAGAGAGAGAGAGAGAGAGAGAGAGAGGGAGAGAATATTATTAATAAACTATTAACCTATGAAGAAATGCTATGGATGCAAATTCCTCAAAACATTTTCAATTTATTAATTCATTTGTGTGTTCCATATGATGCCTACTTGTTCCATGCTTTTTATAATGAGAATAAACTTCCAATAAAAATTTTTCTTAAGGGCCAGGGAGACAGCTCAGTAGAATAAGTGCTTTCCTGGCAAGCACAAGGGCCTGACTTCAATCCCTGGTTCTGCCAAAAAAAATTTTTTTTTAGAAAACCAAAAGCTTAGGATCAACAAGCAATGCACACACTTTACATAGAGTATGTTCTCTAAAGCCCTGAAAAGCAGTGGGGCTGTGGTTGCACAAAAGCCAAAGACACTTTGACATTTTGCTCATTCTGCACAAATCAGCCACCTCCATGTATGAAGTATTTTAAAGAAATCCACAAATGTAAATAAATTTCTTTCAATATAATGAAATAAATTTGTTGATTGTAATAATTTTGAAAGTCTGTGTAAGTAGTACTAATTAATAGTTATATCTGAGCAGTAACTGTTCATATTCAAGCAACCAACTACCTTCGGTGACTTTTACCACCAGTGGAGCAACCCACCTACGGGACAGTCATGCATGCACTGCAGCCCACTGACGTTTGGTGTGGGCAGGGGAACACGGGTGTCCACACCAAACATAGAGGACCCCACTCAAGGGGCGAGGAAACCTGGCAGTGTGCACCTGCATTTCAGAGTTCTCAGTTCAGAGTTTGCCCCTCTGCAACATGGCAGAAACCTTAAATATCCTCCATAGTTGGTTTTGGGTGGGAGGTTTCCAAGTAGTAATCCGAGAAATTTATTCAGTCATCCTTGCTGCTGATTGGCTGTTGCCCTGTAATCTGTCCCCATCAGAGGCACCATATTCCCACGGGGTAGCAGACTGCTGCACCCTGTGTAGCTATCATGACTGTTCTCAGTTTTGCTCTTCTTAAAGCCCTAAGATGCCTCCAAATTTCCCTGCACCTTCTGAGGCTTTATTAATATAGTATTTTATTAAATCAAATTATATAACTACGGGAGATATAATTTAGGGTTTAAATGATAAAAGCAGGC
The DNA here is from genome assembly GCA_004027165.1 of Ctenomys sociabilis. Classification (NCBI taxonomy): domain Eukaryota; kingdom Metazoa; phylum Chordata; class Mammalia; order Rodentia; family Ctenomyidae; genus Ctenomys; species Ctenomys sociabilis. The sequence goes on from PVKA01005910.1 coordinate 38,807, forward strand.
AATTTTCTGACCATATCTGAAATTTTCAATTTTTCATAATTTGAGGGTACTCTAGGAATATAACCCCTGCTAACCTCTGGGCTCTACTGTGCTTTACCAACTCCTATGCAATTGAGACACTGGTTAAATACTGTTCCCAGCATGTTTTTACCTTGTTACTCCTAACTATTCTTTTTTTTTCATATTTTGCTGAGGGGTACTGGGAATCAAACTCAGTACCTTGCACTGCCAGGCTGGTGCTTGTGCCACTGAACTCTCCACAGCCCCTTTCCTTGTTGCTTCTAACAGGACTTGCGCACAGATGCAAGTGGCTAGCAAGCTGCACATGTGCTGGCCATCAGCATGCTTTGGGGTCAAGTGCATTGAAAAAGGTGAGCTTTAAGGCACCTGGGTGGGCCCTTGAAGTTTCTGCCGAATTGAGTAATCAACCGATTGTAGAGCTATGCTCCTCTAGGTTTCTTTCATGTGTGTAAAGTAAACAAACCCTTACTGTGAGAACTATCTTGGGATGGTGCTCTCTGGCTTAGGACCAGAGCTGCTATGTGGGTTGTCCTGGAATAGCAACGTGTTTGTGAACAGCCAGCATCCTCTCTGGTGATTCATTGACTTACTTCAGTTGGTCAGCGCCAACACTGTGCCATCACAAACATTCGTTCATGAAGAAGCATCTGAGCAGCAGACGTTTTCCCATTGGTCTCTGTTCCCTAATTTACTTCTTGACACCAAAATCCCCTAGAACATCATTGTGACTATAGCACTGCTTTTCTTGAGAGCTCATATGTTAAAGATTAGTTTTCTCAATGTCATATTCAGTCTTCCCCACCTGCGTTACCTTATAACGCATTGCTCTGAAACATAAACTCTAATAGGACTGACGTTACCTACCATTAGCAAGTCAGTATTCTGTGCATAGTGGAGCTAAGTGATTCGCAAGCAGCAACTAAGTTATGAAACGGTCCCAAATCATACGTAGAAGAGTCAAAACTATTTTGTAGATGAGAAAAACTGAGTTTTCAGGAAGTCACACATGAATACGAAATAAATTCTAACCCTTTTAAAACAAGATACAAAGTGAGTGTTTCCTGTCATGCAGACTATATGCTTTGAGAGGGCAAAGGTACATATTTTAAATTTTGATTGCTATTTTGTATAGGTTTTGTACGTATAACAGATTTCTGGGAAAACATTTACTGAATTAATGCTTCCCAAACTCTATATAGGAGAACTCATGAGGCTATGGGTTTCCTTATAAATTGTTCTGCCCATTTTTTTCATAGCACTATTTTGTAAAAAGAAGGAAATTTTCCCAGGATTGTAAGGCAAATAATACAAATCAGAGATAACCAATTTACATATTTATGGAGAGCATGTGGGGAAAAAGAGCTTTTTATACATCATTGGTAGAAGCATGAGATGTTTCTGCCTTTTCAGAAAACAACTTGGTAATTTCTATTAAGCTGAAAAATTATATATTCCCTTGGAACCAACAACTACAAATTAAATAAATAACAAAAGGTGGTGTACCTCTGTGTGCATGAGTTGTGAATAGGAAGACACAGAAGAAAACAAGGAATCTGATTTGCGTAAATAACCTGAGGATGAGGGCATGACTAGTACGGTGCGTCATTTTGGAGAGGGGAGGAAATTTGCTGCTGAGGAAAAGAAGTGGGGGAAATGATACAGTAGTAAAGAAAATAGTCGCGTGTATGCAGCTAGCAAAAATGCGCGCATGCATGGGTATATATTAGGACAATGAGGTAAAACAACAAAGCAGGTGACAATAAAACGTTTACTTTAACCTCAGTGTACTCTGTAGGCTCATCTGATGCTCTAGCTAGAATACACAAGCCCACATCCTTCACTTAAGATTGCTGAAGGAAGCACCTTTTCCACAGCAAAGTCCTGCTCCTCAGTCCTGCTCTTGTGAGCCCACCTACCCTCCTTTGTCTTTGTAGAGAATGCATCTCAGCATGACTTGATTTGCACGTGGTGAGGTCCACAGCCCCATCTTTGCTTCTTAGAAGTGCTCCCCCCCAAAAAAAATATTAGGGGCAAAAACTTCATTTTCAGCAAAACAAAAATACACCAAAAAACCCCACCAAAATTATAAATGGGTGGAGGGTTTGCCAGAAGCAGCGGAGTTCAAGCAGAGTGTGCACAAGGAACAGGGACAGATGTGTTCGTACAGAGTTCAGAACCAACCAGAAGCAAGTCCCATGTGTAAAGTGAAAGGTGAAAAAAATTCTCTGTCCTGGTGGCTGTGGCAATTGCTCAAACTTGGATTCCTTTCAAGAAAAGGAAGATGAGGTTAAAGGGGAAATTAGGCAGGTTATGGCAGCTTTGTGGGTGTCAAGCTGTTCCTTTGGCAATTGGAGAGAAAAAGTCTTTGCGTTGCAAAAATCTCAACAATTGTTCATCTCTGTTAGCTGGGGAGAAAGAAAGTATAAACCCTCAGGCACAGACAGACACACGAAGATGAACGCACACACACGTGCAGGTGTGTACACACACACAAGGCAAAAGCAGTAACCCAGTGAACATAGAACAGGACATCTACACAGCATAATCGTAGTCATCACAGGAAGTACCGACTTAGTGATGATTAATGAAACATATAACATGGGACCCATATAAGGAACAAATGAGAAAAAATAATGGAAAACAAAAGAAATAGTTGCCAGAGGAAAACTCCCATTCAAAAAAGTGTTGCTATCAAAATGGTAAAAAAATCATAATGAGATTTTTCTACTAAAAATTAAATAAACTTTATTACCATATTGCACAAAATAGAAACGCAATGACCAGTGAGAAGATAGTGTCTTACTTTCGGCTGATCTAACAGAATGTCACAATGGCTCAATTTTGTTCCCTGGCACAAAGATGGGGGAAACACAATAGCTAAACAAAGGATTTTTTCCCTCAGTTCTGCAAGCTAGGATGTCCAAGTCCAAGGCACTGGGAAGTCTGGTGTCCAGTAAAAGCTCATTTCTTGCTTTGCAAGTGGCCATTTTTACATTCCATTCTCACTTGAGGAGAAAGAAACATAGGCCTCATGTCTCTTATAGGACACTAATTACACTCCCATGAGATCCACCTTTGTAATCTAGTTACCCCCAAAGGCCCAGCCTTCTGATATAGCAGACTTAAGATTCAACACATAAATTTGTTCACAAATGTTCAGTTCTAAGCAGACAGTATAAATATCAGAAAACATAAAATATGACCTCTGCAAAACAGATGAAAAGAAACATCAAAAAGTAAATATTAAATTGCCACATAAATGAACATCCCAAAAGTACCCATTAAATAAAATAATGGACTGAACTTAGAGAAGTAGAAAGGAGAAAATGACAGCTTAATAGAAAATAGTATGACATACTGTACTTGTCATACCAGTACTTACAAATGAACTAAAATGTGTACTATGGAAAGAAAAGGTCTTTCTAAAAGGAATCACAAAGACATATCCAAACAAACTTGCTGGATTTCAAAGGTAAAAGATAATTCTCAGGGAAGATTCTCACAGGGGTATAAAAAATCAACTGGCTAGAGATTTTCCCCAGCAACAGTCTGCCCTACAACTCTGTGAAGTAACAGTTATAATACCCTCAAGGAAATAAGTGGCAGTCAAAGATTTGATACCATGACAAAAGTTGTTCAAAAATAGACAACAGATCAAAACATTAAGTCACTGGGTGTGGTGGATTAACTAATGGTCATTTTGTAACAGCCAGATAAACTGAATCAGCGTGGTCCTTGGTGTGGAAGGCCCACCTGAGGATTGTCACCAACAGCATAAAAGGAGAACTGGAGAGCCACATGGTGCTATTGATTTTCCTGGTATTAACTCAGCTGTTTACATTGTTAGAGGAGTCCTCCCTCTGGATGGATGGGAGAGGTCCTTTTCAGGGCAGCTCTGGTCCTTACTTTGAGTATTGCTTGCTGGCTCCAGTGCAGATCCATCAACCTGCCGGGCACAGATCCTTCATGCTGCTAGCACAGACCTTTAGCTTCCACCCCTGACCTTGGGGCCTTCCCTGTGCAGATCCTTGACAGAAACTTGTATGAGACGTTGGTGTGGGCTCTGGGCCTCAACCTAGATTTGTAGTGACACTGCCATGGGATCCAGGTCCTCAGCTGGATTTTGGGAGGTCTCTAGTATGGGGGCAGATCTCCTGCATCCTTCTGTGTTTCACTGTTTAGGTGAATAATATGAAGTGCTTCTATAAGTTATGTATCCTGTATTAAATCTGTTCCCTTGTAAACCCTAAGACACCCAGAAATTGCTTTTCCTACAAGCCTTTCTTGAGCTGTCTCCTGCAGCAAAGGTGTGCAATGTATGGCCCTGGAACCAAACCCAGTACTGTTTTTTATTTCCAGGAAAGTTTCATATGGTCTGGTAAACCAACTATATTTATTATTTGGCTCTTTACAGAAAAAGATTATGGACCCCCTGTGCTAGGTGCAAACTCTCTAATGGTAGAACGTCAACTTTGGCTCTCCTTGTACCCTGAGCCCTTGCTTGTGGCATACAGGAAGTGCCTTACAGTGAAGTCGTATGGTTCTCATTCTTCCATCTTGAGCACAGTAACCTTTGTGCTGGCTTCGGCAGCACATATACTAAAATTGAGCACAGTAACCCACCTCCTCCCAAATGGTCCTTCCTTGACATTCCCAAATAGATGCTTGGTAACTGGGGCACATAGGAGCCCAGTGACTCGGTGGCTCAAAAGACTGCAGGAAGCTACCAAGAGTTAACACACTGGCCAAGTGCTCTTCCGATTAACAGTGAATTAGCCTGTGCAGAATTGTAGTCACTGAATTTCTCACAGCTTCAAATACCGCCAAGAATATCTTACATTTGTGAAGTGATGTACTGATAATTTACTTTGTCTCTTGTCCTTTTCCTGCCTGGCTCCCATTAAAATTTGTTCTGTTCTCTTATAAAAATTTTTAAGGGAATAAAAGCTCTATTTGGCAAGTATATAAATTAAAGAGCTGCTTGCCAAATCAATCTTATTTCTGTCCCCTCAGAACATTTTGTCCATTTTCCCACTCTTCTGCTGTGATTCCTGCTGGGCTCAAGGGAGAATCCTAAGATGGGGAAAATGGGCAACAATCAGGCCACCTCAGTCTTCCCAGAGGTAGTAAGGGATGGCTGGGAATGCTGCAAAAGCTCAGTTTTAGCTGTTGTTTTGTCTCCTGTTATCTGGTAGCTGTGGGTGTGTTATTTATGTCCTCTACACCTCAGCTACAACATCTGTGAGATGTACATCATTAGTGCCTACTTCATAACATTATGGGAAAATAAATGTTTTAGTATAAAATAAAGCACTTCTAATAGTGGTTGGCACATAATAAGCATTCGCAAATGCCACCGTGATTGTTGATCTCCTGGCCTTTACTCTTCACTGCAAAGGGAACAATTAGCCAGGGATTGACTTGTGCAGTGGTATCTGCGGAAGAGCTGCATCGTGAGGGGGCTGGGAGGCGCGCAGCTGTCAGGCTCCTGGAATGAAGTGTTTTCTTTCCCTTGATCTCTGCGGGGTAGAAACTGTGAGCCCCTTTGGCCACAATGACTCCACATGATGTTGATTTCTCTATGCCTTGGTTGGGGTCAGCATTTCCTCAGGAATTCCACTTTTAGTTGATTATTCAGTGGAGATGGTAAGGACGATTCCCTACAGCTCCAGGACTAAGCAATTTCTAGGTTTTGTTATTTTTGGAATCTTGTTGGTATGCCTCATTGCTGGTTAAATAGATAAGACTGCTGCTTGCTAGGAGAATTCTGTGCATCTGGGGCCTTCCAGGAAATGATACATAATGCTCCTTAAGTACTGCTTTAAGGTTCTCAACAAATTATTTTCATCTGATTGCCACCAATAGGATTTTCCTTATTTCAGAGCTGAATAAAGTTATAACATACATTGTCAGAAAGCTTGAAAATGGTTGCTTACCTGATTTTACCTGTTTAGGACGTAACAGACCTCTAGTTCTCCAAGTCTCAACTGTGCATCTTCAAACGTACTTAGATTATTAATTTTTTTAATCTTGAGATATTCTTAGGAATTAAAAAGAATAGCTAAAAATGACCCTAAGTTTACACCCTAAAATGGTGACCGTGTTTCACGGACTATATGTAAGCTTTTAAACACTAGAAAAACATTTTGTTACTATGTAACAAGGGTGTGTGTGTGTGTGTGTGTGTGTGTTTGGGGTGTTACATGCTGCTGCTCCACTGGAACACATAGCTAGCCAAGATCATCAAACTCAGCACCAATAAAAAGCCAAAGGACCAAATAAAGCAAAATGATTCATTCAAAGATGGGGGAGGGGAAGGAGACAGTTGCTGCGGAGTGGTGGGTGTCAGAAAGGTGAACACCCATGAGCCTTTGTCCTCTGCTTCATTTTACTAAGACTGATGTCAGTGGGCACCTGGAGCTTGCAACAGTCTGACTACTTCAACCCTAGCCTGGGCACCTTTAGCTACAATCTTTTTGGTACTTTGATTCTTCCCTGTCGTTTTAGGAGGATAAATGGGGTGGGGGGGAAAGGGGTTCATAGAAAGGCAGCTTAGAGTAAGGAAGTAAAATGCATATCTAGTACAGTAATATAGTAACCCTAGAATGACAATTCATAATATGTATGTATAAATGTACAGCTGTGTGTCTCTTTATGTTCTAAATATGAGTTTTTATGCTTGTACCACTTGTCTCCTTTGTACTTTATGTGATGTATGTGTGGGTGCTGCTTACTCTGGTCTTACCGTGTTTCTGGTTGGCTCTGTGTTCTGCCTGTCAACTCTTCCTAACAAATTCGTATTGCAGTGTTACCCGGCACCTTCTTGGGCCTGCTTTTTTTCTCTTTACCTTTGTGTTCTAATTGCTCAAGTCCGGTGGCAGAGGCAAAAACTGCCTATCTTAAGGTTTCCTATTAATTTCTTTAATAAAGCTTAATGAGGCTCTATTTAATTCTTTTTTCCTGCCTACCACCCCCTTTCCTTACAAAAGGTTGTGTAGTAAATTCTGACATAAACTTCAAGTCTGTTCTCTCCAAGCAGGGTGTCATGATGTTTTGAGACTGATCTCAAGGAACAGCCAACTGCTTTCTGTTCTGGCCTGGTTTCTTCTATGTGCCGTCAACATGCTGCTGGCCTCCTCTTGGAGCATTGCTTCTCTTTTCTCAATCCATTTCTCTTTGCCAAGAATTCATAGGCTTGCTTTACACCCCTTCCAGCCTGCCTGAGTACCCATAGATTCGTCAAAAGATTGGCTTTGCTTATTTGCTAGGTATATATGTGAATTATTTATTTCATTGGGGTTGGGACGTTTTTCTTCTTAGAAACTAAAAATTTCTCGTTCTATACTTTCCCCAATAATTCACTCTGAGGGTAGCAGGGAACATGCTAGCGGAGATGAGGAGGCTGACGTTAGCAGTGATCTGACTTCTTTCCGTGCACGTTCATGAGACCCATATAAGGAGGTTAAAATGTTCTTCTAATACTTAATTACAATTTATTTTTATAAGGTAAATAAATTCTTTTTTGGAAATAAAATGTTCAAATAAGAGTGCATAACCATATCAATTATATTATAAGGAAACATGATTGATTGTTACCGTACTCTACGGTTTATACAATTAAGGGGCACACTTTGAGGTCCACCATGACACAGGCTGTGCATGGTTGGAGTGGAGAATTGTGCAGAAGGGTGTGAAGGATGTGAGGATCAGGGCAATGAAAAGCATGGGATTAAGTCAGGGAAAATAAAAAACAAGGAATGGCACAGAGAGAATGAAAGGATGAGCCATAGAGAAAAGTCACTTTTGTTTTTCAGAGTTCCCTGCCATTTCTCTATTGTTACCTGGATAGGTACTCTGCACAGTTAGTTACTCCGCCTAGCCTGAAAGCATGGGATAATGAAAACATATTGATGTGGCCTTGTGATTAATAACCAAAATTAACACTGGTTGCATTATTTAATCTGTCTTGACTGTGTCCTCATTTGTAAAATAAGGAAATTGTTTTTTATTGTGTTTGCAGAGTTCATCCGTGTTATTCTATATATAAATAATTAATTATGTTTCTTGCTGAGGGATAGTCTTTGCTTATAATATACCATTATTCATTCAATCCAATATTAATAAACAATTGAGTTTCCCATTTTTGTCTATTTTGAATAAAGTTGGTATGAGTATTTTGTACAGGGCCAGTAGGCGTACACACCATCCACAGGAGTGGGCCTTCTGGACCATGTTTGTCTAATCTGTTCCAGGAACAACTACCAAATAGTCTTCCACAGCGACTGTATCAATTGGCATTCTCATTCTATATGTTCCATATTCTCATCAACATTTGCTAGTGTTTCACCAGGCATCAAGGTTTTTGTTCATTTAGTTGGTCTTCCATTCATTCTAATTAAAAATGCTTTCAAGCACTTATAGTACTACTATGGAGGAGGTGTGGGGTTGTTTCTGTTATGGACTTCAGGCTTGAGTTGGTGCCCAGAGACTTGTAAAACTCGCATTACATTGATGTGGGCAGTATAGGGTTTTAAGTGGTTTTAGGCACTGTAAGTCGGTAAAAAAGCTAATTTAGGAATGTATTTCAAGGAAGAACATTGTATTAGATTATTTTTGTCATTATTACAAAACCCTGGCAGCATGCTAACTTAGTAAAGCGAAGAGTTTATTTAGTTCATAGTCTGGAGATTGTGATGTTAGCACCAGCTTGGCTCTGGTGAGGACCTTATGTCAGATGGAAGGAATAGGAATATAAACGGGAGGAAGACATTGCCTCACCAAGCAGAAGGCCAGGCAGCCATGCAGAGGTTGGGCCTATTCTTATTCACAAGTCACTGTCACAAAAGCCTAAGTGTCCCATTAAAAACCACCTTAATCTTTGCTTAGGGCATCTCCCCCAGTGACTTAAGCACTTCTCACTGATCCCAAATCCTTAAAGGTCTCACCACCTCTGAGCACCAATACATGGATCCTGGGGGGTGTACAGGATCCACATCCAAACTCTAGCAAGCACCTGCCCTTTTATCTATCTTGCATCCAGGTGCTCTGCAAGGTGGAAGCTGTGGACTAGACAGGTTGGAGCCTAAAGCACCAACTAGGCAGCATCAGGGGTGCATCTCCTGGGCGTGACATGTGTGCAGCCCCTCTCTGCCAGCTTGCCACAGACATCTGTCTCCTGTGTGGAGTGTAGCCACAACTGGGGAGAATTGGAAGAGTCTCAAGTGAAGGGAGGACAATTTAGCTAGGACTTGAATGTTGAGTATATATAGTGGGTAAAAAGTTAGATGGGGGTATTATGCTTAGAGGAAACAGAAAAGGTAAGAATAATTAATATTGTGACTTTTGGGAGCTATTTGATGTCTGGCTAGGTTGGAATTTAGAATTTGAGATGGTAAAATAGGAAGGTGCAGAGGGAGAAAATGGATAATCTCCACTGATTTTGACATACAAAGTATTTTTTCTGTTGGTGAGCAGGCTACTGTGAGATGAAGCCAAACAGTTATATCACAATACCTTTTTGCCCTTTCCATACTGGTAAACTGTGTTCTACATTCTGACTAGTACAGATGAAAGTGCTACAGTTGTGTGTGTCCTATTTCTAATAAGTATGGACTGGTGTCAATAGTATTTATACAGAAAAGTGCCATTTCTAGGATGCTGCTCATAGTGCAAGGCAGTTTATATCTAAAATTTATATTAATTTTTGTAGAAATCTAGGAGTATTCTCCAACTCACACTGAAGAGAGAGATGGATATTTAGAATTTGTTGTATTTTTAGACTGCACTGCCCAACTTGTTGTGGGAGATACAACTAGCTCACAACAGATGGATAAAGAAAGCACACATAAATGAAAGCCAACAGCTGGGGTAGAAGTGAACTAAAAATTACATAGGCTATTAAATAGTTCAAAATGGCAGATCAGAATCTAGATAAGAAGCAAAACAATGAATTTGCAGACTGCAAGGAAATATCAGCAAATCTGAGGGAATTGCTTAAGTAGGCTAGAGTGATTGTTTTGCAGGTGTGCAGCACTGAAATCAGAGTCTTTGTAGAAGTGCCTGGGTCATGGTTGTTAAGCTATCAAGTGCACTGAATCAGGTATGATGTGTGTGTGTCCCTGTGTCTGTGCATCTGTGTGTCTGTGTGTGTATCTATTAAAGGATACATACTTGATTGATATAGCAATGAGCACAACACGATCCAAGTGTCAAAAAATTTTGCTTTTCAGACTAAACAAATTAACTGTATTGTAGCTGAAACCAAGAACTCTGAAGATTTGCATACCAGCCTGGACATCAGAGCGTAAGAACAGAAAATCTAGTTTCAACTGAATTTTTCAGTGAGGATTTATTGCTTTATGTACCTGAGCATCCAGAGGCAAGAGAATGTCTGAGGCTGACTGATTCAGCAACCCGGAGGTAGAAGCAAGAACCTCAGCTTCTTTCTCTTTCTTTACTCTGGCTTCCATGATATCATTTTTAATCTGTCTCATTTCCCTCATGGTCATTAAAACACCTGTCATAAGGATTGGGGCTGTGGGATTCCTTTGCACTGCTGGTGAGTGCAAAGGGCTGATTTTCCAGCAGCCTCAGTAAGAAACACGAGTCAACCTTTATTGGAGAGTACTGTTACAGACCATCTTTTGAATCAGTGCTCAACTAAAATCAGCCAGGAACTACTGGAAGGAGAGGGGATGAGTTTTTTATTCTGAAAAAATCCTGGTTTCCCAGTGAGAGGTGGTTTTCAAATAAAATCTTGTTGCTTCTAAGGAAAGAAAGAAGTAAAATGTTTGGGTGAGCAATCCTATGTGTTCACGTAAAAAAAAAGTCTTGTCATAAACTCCCGATATTTAGAATACCAGTTGATCAGGTTCTAGATCCTACAGTTAGGACTACTGATTCACTAGGTCTACATTTTAATAGCTGTCCTCTTTGGATTCTGGTAATGAACCACTTTTAGGAACCACAAGAGTTTATTGAATTTAGAAAAGAATGTTCATGAATTCTTTGTCTTTATGACAATAGTATATGTTCATAGTTTAAAATTTAGAAAATACAAGAAAGATACATAATTTGAAAAGATTGTTCCTTTGCATTGGAAATGTCTGCTTTTCCCCAAGAGAGATGAAATTGCACACTAGATAGAAGTACTGATCATGAGCTTTGAAAAGTCTGTTGTGTTCCTTTTTGATGGATGCTTTACATTTCATTAGAATTCCTCTGCATCTTTAGAGCAATTTTGAGATACTTGCCAACAGTTAATGGTCACTCTTCAGTGTTAACTCATGGGACCAGAGAAGCTTTGTCATGTCATCCCCAAGACTGGCTTTGTGGTGAGTCGTTAATCAAGGAAAGCAGGGCACTTTGCAAATATATAGGCATGGAGAGGAACAACCACCTCAATCAAGGAAAGGTGCACCTGAGGGATCTGAATGAGGCTCAGGCTTCTCTGGAGACAGCTGGGCTTCAGCAGGAAGAACTCCTTACTGGAAAGAAATCCCAAAGGTTCAGGTTGAAATTCTTTGCATTTGGTGGCTTGTTAAAGGTGAGCTTCTATGTTCAACTATACCTGGGTCTCTGATCTGGACAAACTCTTGCTCCTGCAGCTTTCTGCATAGACAACCACTTGTTCTAATTACCATGTTCAGAGGCTGTGGGAGGAGGCCTAATTAGTGCAGGTTGGACTTTATAGGTGTGATGAGTTTTAGATCAGATTATGATAATGCTTCAAAGTCTCCTAGATTTTAAAGCCTTCCAACAAAGATTTCTGCAAGTCTTTTTTTAGAGCCTTTGGAAATGATTATCACACAAAAGGTTCTTTTTTTTTTTTTTTATACTGTTGTGTCTGCACCATGGATTCTTTTGAGAATCTTCAGAAACCCCTGAACCACCCCTGTACCAAAATACATACAGAAATGCTATAGTTAGCATCTTATGTGTCCCCCACATGTCAGTTTCCAGTGTATAGTGCTCTTGGGAGGGAAGTGGGACCCATTGGAAGGCCCTTAGGTGACTCCACACATGCCACTGATGAGGATCTGCACACCAGTCCCTCTTGGCTCTCTCTTTTTGCTTCTTAGCCCCTACAAAGTGAGCAGTCTTCTTCCGCCCTGGGTCCCAGTACTGTAAGGTACTCTGCTGACACATGCCTAAAGCACTACAGTTACTAATACCCTGGGTCAAAATAAGCAATGATCTGTAGTATTCACAATAATGACAGAATTCTAACACCACATACAATACTTCTAGTGTGATTTTTGATCTATCACTGGTCAAGTTACTGAAGCTTAGATTGAGAAACACAAGCCTTGAGATCAATAGTTTGAAAGGTAGATCTTTGAGTTCAGCTGCTCTAGTTTATTTTTCTACTTAGCTACTTGTATGCCTTTATCATGCCAATTGACATCTTTGCTTCTGTTTCATTATCTACAAAATGGAGATTATATGGAAAACTACCTATGTTATTGCAAGCTATTGTAAATAACAAATGAAATAATGTGTATGACTATACCAAAAGTGTATAGAAAATTTAGGGAGGAAATAGAATCCCTCCCCAAATACTCTCTAGTTTAGATGATATCAAGAGGGTTATTAATTACATCTTGTAGTGTTTTCTTTAGGTGGAGTTAATCTGCTCAGCAATAGGGAACCATGCTCATTTTCCTTGTATCAATGTACAGATGATGCACAAGAAATGGAATCAGGGCAGCCACTTGCAGAAGAAGCCACTAGTCCAGGAGACACTTAGGGTACATGCCTAGGGACATGAGCAAGGATATTAAAGAGAAAACTAGGTCACGAGTAGATGAGGGGAGTAAAAGAAAAGAAGTTGTTGGTAATCCTGAGGTTTCTGCATTGAATAAGTATGTGGTTTAGTGTCCTCATTTTTCCAGATACCAGAAGTGCTTTGTAGTACTAAGAATTAAATATAATAATTGGAATAGATTCGCTTTCAGCACTTAAATTGGGGGAATTTGTGGGTATTGAGCTAGCGATGGCTGTTAGGAAGTTGAATGAATGAGGGAAATTGGGTGGATTTATATGCCACAAACATTTACTTTCTGGATTTTTATTTAAGCCATCAGGGTTGTAGACTGAATTTCTTCTGTATTTATACAACAAACATGCACCCTTAGATGACACTGGCAACTGTGTTGTGGTAGCCACAGGGGGGAAGCCCGTGGAGAAGCTGTTACAAAGCAAAGCGAGGGCGTGGGGGCCTGTGCGGGGAGCCGGGCACAGCCTCCACCCAGCTCTAAGCCATCAAGCTGATGCACTGCTTTTACTTTTATTGCTTAGGCCATTTGGAATTGTGTCACTTCTTACATATAACTGAAAACATTTTAGCAAATACTGCTTTCCATTTCTTTGAATGCAATATTAGAGATAAAAAATTAAAATATCCATTTATTCATTATTTTACTTCGCAGTTCATGGGCTTTTCACATCCATTATCTCATTTGACCCTGACAAATAGCATGCCACTTTGTAGATGAAGGTCGTTAGTGGACAATTTGGAACTGAAATTCGCATCTCTGATTCTTATTCACATCATTGCCACTAAATCCCATTTAAATATAATCAGTTAGATGTTGAATCAGTATTTTCAGTGCTAATTCTTTCCATGTTGTTTATGTTTTTAATGTATTGTTTTAAATCTGTGCAGCCCTTTACAGAGGCTATGGGGTGTAGTTAGTAATCAATACTTAGTATTACGATACATCAAATATTAGTATGTTCACAGAAACTCACCAAGCTTAAAATCCACTTGTCTATCCAAGCTAGATGGATTATAGTCTACAGTGTTGAATGAAGCTGTGGATTTTATCTTACGTTTACTGTTTCAAAGATTTTTATTATTACTGTCTTTATTTTTCAGAATTTTTGGAAAATGACAGAGATACAAGAAGGGTAGAACTGGGGAAAAGTATGCAGTTCCTATAGGAACTTTACATAAACTTTGCATAAATCTTTATGTAAAACATCTAAAACCAATCTAGAAGAGCTCTAAATGGGCTGGGGAGATAGCTCAGCGGTCTAAGTGACTGCCTGGCAAGTGCAAGGATCTGGGTTCGATCCCTATTACTGCATACCATGCTGGCACCAGAAACCTGGGTGGGCCATGCGGGCCAGAAACTGGACTTGGTGGCACACATCTGTAATTCCAGAAGTGGGGAGGCTGAGACTGGAGGATCACTATGATTCTGAACTCTGTAATGAGACCTACACCAAATAAATAAATAAATAAATAAATAATTTTAAAACATAAAATAAAATAGAAGAGCGCTAACTGTTCCATTTGTGGAAATTTGAAGATTTTGACAGTTACTGGTATACACTCTTTTTGTTAACAAGTTTGGTCACTAAGTCTTAGCAATCAATTTTCTCTTCAAGAGTATGGTTAGTATTTTGATAATTGAAAGGCATTCCATATTACTGTATGATTTCAGCAAAAATTTTCAGTCTTTTCTGGTAGATTTACATATTAGTGAGGATGGCAAATTAAGCCTATAGAATTAGAGAGGTCAATAGATTTACCAGTATTTTAAAAGCATATGTAAGTAATGACTTTTTTTCTGTATATTTCCTAGACAAGATTTCAGTCTTCCACTTCGACATGTGGCATGTCATCTGCTACATTCTGTGCATGGCTTCTCTTTTGTTTTGTTCTTTTGTCACTACTTTTCTCCTTGGTTTCCATTTTTAGTGCCATTTGACCTATTAGACACTCACTCTAGTGTGTTTAATAAGTGTACATCCTAACATTCTTGAATATATTTTGTCACTGCTGTAGCTTTAAAAATATATACTGGTATGTGTTTTTAAAAAAATTTACATAAGTGTTACTGAAATATAAATCAAGTTCTTGTTCTTTCTTCTTTCACTCAGTGTTGTGTTTTTAAGAACTATTTATGTGCACTTGGTAGATGTGGTTTATCGCTCCTGACTATTGCATAATTCTCACAGCATTTCATCACATGCTCGTGTCGCAGTCTACTGATTCATTCTTCTGAAGTGAGTCTTGCTTCCCCAAACAACACTGCCATAAACATTCTCACACACATTGCCTCACGGGCCTGTACGGCACATGCGATCCCTAGGATCAAATAATGCCAAGCTGTTCACCACACAGCGTCTCACCTTGTGTATATTTCTACCAGTGTCTGAGGGGATTCCTTTTTCTCATAACTTCTAAGCATCTGAAAGATGTTATCTGGGTTTTTATGACTGTCACTATTGCTTGTATGAAGTCTCATCTTTTTAGCATTTATCTGGTAAAAAGAGGTCATTTCTTCATATTTCTTCAAGCCATTTGTTTCCAGGTTATTGAAGTTCCTAATCTAGCCTTAGCCTATTTTTCTTCTGTTGCTGATTTTCAGAAATCCCTGAAGAGTGCTGGATATCGATCCTTGCAGACTTTTGGATGACTCCATTAAATCTTCCCAGTCTGTTACCTGTCTGAAAACTTGTCTTTTGTTAAGAATTCTCTCATTTGGCTGTGATTAAATCAATCTATGTCCCTCTTTATACTTTTTGGACCTTCCATATTAATGTTTTTTCCTCTCTAAGGTCTCAGAGAAATTTTCATATATTTTCCTCTCTTTCCTTTGTGGAGTTGCCTTTTCAATTAGGACTCAAACATTTGGAGAGTTCTGCGCATGTCGTGATACGGCTTTCGCCTCATTCACGGGATTCACCTTGTGAATCCATTTACCTAAATACATTCGCTACATAATATGCTCAATTTCTCCATGATTTTCAAAACTAACTGAATCCTACCTCCACACATACACACATAAATAAATGACCACCAAGACATCTTTGTTTCAGTTTCTTGGATCCTGTATTTTAATGATCTGTTGTTCTCTTCTTGAACTAATAAATATCTTAATAATAGTTTTGCAGTGTGTCTTCTTTGCTGGTAGAGTAAGCCATTCGTGTTTTCCCTTATTAAAAAAATTATTAGCTTTTCTTCATGATATTTTCTTTCATAAAAATTTAAAATTCATATTTCAGCCTCCCTCAAAAATGCTATTGGAATGGGCTGGGGAGATAACTCAGTGATCTAAGAGTCTGTCTGGCAAGCACCTGGGTTCAATCCCTAGTACTAAATGCCTTGCCAGCCCCGGAGCTCCAGGAGAGCTGTGCCAAGCATTAAAATTGGCCACAGTGGTGCATGCCTGTAATTCCAGCACTGGAAAGGCTGAGACAGGAGGATCTCCACAAGTCTGAGCTGTGTAGTGAGAGCCTGTACCAAATAAATAAATAAATGAATGATTTAGAAAATTTAAAAATGCTATTGCATACAAAATTAGCTCAAGATGGAGCATAAAACTCAATTTAGAAGCTAAAATAAAACTGGAACCTTGTCCACCAAAGATATCAGTAACAAAATTAATAGTTGTGTCATAGATTTAAGAAACTACAAAATGCTCAACAGAGTAGTATGAGACTACATAAAGAATGCTTAAATTTAAAAATGAAGGGCTGGCAAGATCGCTCAGCACACTGAGCCTCTGCTTGAGCACATGAAGGGACGCTGGTTTCATCCCCAGCTTCACATGCCAATGGGCCCTGTCCCCAGGCACACTGAGACACCGCGGAGGCTGGGCATGGTGGCACGTGCCTGTGATTCCAGGTCAGAGGAGGCTGAAAACAGAAGAATCACTGAGTCTGAGCTGCATAGTGAAACCCTGTACCAAATACATTAAAATAAATAAATAAATAGAAAAACAGCCTGGAAAAATATCAGAACAGTGGTTGGCTCTGGAAAATGTTAGAAAGTTGGCTAAAATAGGTTATGCTTTGCAAAGATTTGGTTAACATATATGTTTGCAACATATATATATCTGTTAAGAGTGATTCATATACTTTACCAATTTTATGGCAATAATTTCAGTTGACATCATAACTGAATTTCCAGTAAATACCTGGAAAAGCACTCAGTGTATCTATTCATCAGGGAAATGCACATTAAACTACATACATCAGAATGGCTAAAGTTAAAATAACTGAGCATCAAAAAACATTGGTGAAGAATGGGAAGCAACCACAAATTTTAGTGATAGTATAAAATCTTTACCATCCCAGTTTTAGAAAATATCTGAAAATCTGATCATTTCCTATAAAACTAAATCCTCAGTTAAAAACTTGTCCATTAATGCAATTTCATGAAAGCATTTACCCACAAGAGTTGAAGCATAACTTCTCAGAAAGATATATAAGAAATGTTTAATTTTACTCCTGCTATCTCCAAGTAGGAAACAGCCCTGATAACCCATCAATATGGGAATGGATAATCAAACTGGCAAATCCATGCAATCCTATGTAATTCAATATTAAAAGGTGAATTATGCATATATATAACAACATGGAAGCTTATAAGAAAATTACATTTCGTGGAACAAACCTTGCTCAATCGTGTGCATATTGCATGATTTTGTTTATATCAGTTGTAGAACAGGTAAATTTTGTATGGTGGAAAAATATCAGAACAGTGGTTGGCTGTGGAAAATGTTAGAAAGTTGGCTAAAATAGGTTATGTTTTGCAAAGATTTGGTTTACATACATGTTTGTGACATATGTGTCTGTTAAGAGTGATTCATATACTTTTCCAATTTTATATTTCACGGGATGCATACAGTATATTAATGTCATAGATCAGCAGATTGAAGCACCTGCATGCAGGCACAAGGGCCAGGGTTTCGATCCACAGACCTGCAGGGCCAGTCCCACCCCCGGGGAGCGCTGAGACTGCGATCGAAACTGGGCGTGGTGGCGTGTGCCTGTAATCCCAGCACTTGGGAGGTTGTAAACAGGAGGGTCACTATGAGTCCGATCTAGTAGTAATACCCTGAACACCCTGTAGACCCTTCCCTAAGATACAGAAAAAAATATGTGTGATATATATATATATATATATATATATATATATATATATATATATATATGTCATTTTAGTTGTAAAGACAAAAGCCCATCAATATTGAACTCTAATGATGTGCACACCCTGGGTACAGGACACTGACTGTAAAATTCTTTTACCTTGGCTGTTTTAATAATCTGTTTATTCTCTCAAGTGTTCTACATAATTGGTCATGTAATTTTTAGATAATGACTGCTTATTTTTCCCTCCTCTGTCTTATTGCACCTGCAGTGCTAATTTGAAAGCAGGTGTGGTGGATGCTTTGAATTAGCTTTCACATATCTCTTCTAACCTCATTCCATTGTGCTCAGCTGAAGAGAGTGCTGAGATGAATAAGGTATTTTGCTGGCTTAGACTGCAGAAAAGGCAGCATTGTCCTGAGCCAACATTGTTGCGGAGGCTTCCTGGATCAGTAGGTAGCTTCCAAATGTTTTTTAATCTCTCGATTAAAATAAAAATTTGTTGTTTAATATATGATATATACAACATAATAAAATTGTAATGTATTCTCTAAATTACATTGCATTCCTACATTTTACCTACAGTTCATTCATGTCATAAATACTGGTATAAATATGCCTATTTATTAATCCAACCTCCTGTTTAGATTATTTGCTATTCCCTTATTGGCTACAATTCTATTATGAACATATTAGTAACTGTAGCCTGGCATCCATATGTAAGCTTTCTCTAATGTGTGTCCAAGCAAGGATATGTAAATTCTCAAATTTATAAGAGAGGGCCCAATTTTAAAAATTTATTTTTTTGATATAAGATCTCACTTTGCAGTTCAGATTTATAATGATCCTACTGTCTTAGCCTCCCCAGCACAGGGATTACAAGTGTGTGCCACCACGCCCAGTTTCAGGGCTGGCACAGCATGTGGTACTGGGGATTGAACCCAGGACCTTGTGCTTGCCAGGCAGGTGCTTAGGCTTCTGAGCTATCTCCCCAGCCCCCAAATTAGTCTTTAATGTTGTAACGACATTTTACTGTTTGTTTGCAGAGTGTAAGTTTTCACTGAATCATATCCATTAGAATATGATATTATTCAATTTCTTAATTTTTGAAACTCTAGTCTATTTATAGTGATCCTTATCATGATGTTAGTTCATATTTCCTTAGTTATAAATATAGTTGAATATTTTTCTTGTGTATATTTGCTATTTGTAATTCTCTTCTACATTAAATACCAGTTCCTGCCTTTTGCTCATTAATTTTTGCATTGCTTTTCTACTTGATTTGAAGTTATTTCTATATTTTATAGAAATTCTTTGTTGTGTATATGTCACATACTTTTTCCTATTTTGTGTTTACCTATCTTTAGTTTCCTTATGAACAGATATCATTGTTTTTGTTTGTGGCATAACCAGGGATTGGACTCAGGCCCTTGAGGTTGCCAGGGAAGCACTTATTCCACTGAGCCATCTCCCCGGCCCCCATTTTTATTGTAGTTTTTAAAATTCTCTCTTATGTTTATTGATTTTTATGATTTAAGAAATTCATAACATTGAGTCATTAAACATTCTGTAAATGAAATGGATTGATAATTTTCATGTTCTTTTCTAGTTTTGGTGAAAAAATGATTCTCCCTGGGAGAATTTGTATAGTTTGTAATAATATATTCTAAAACTTTGATGGAGCTGCCTATGAAAAGATGTTGGATTAGAAGGTCCAAGGAGGTTTTAAATTATGAGTAGTATTTTGTTAATTGTTGTCATACTGTTTAGATTCATTTTTTGAGTCAATATTGACTATACTTGTTCTAGGAAGTTGTCTATTTTATGTCATTAAATTTGTTTCATGCAAAATTTTCTTAATATATTTTTAATTTTTATCTTCATAAATATGTCCATATCCTTTTTATTTATTTTAGTAATATTTTTGCCACTTTCTTTCCCTTTTGTTAATATTACATGGCTTTTTTCCATCTTAAAACATTCTCATGGATCTAATTGTGGTCTTTTGATTCAGTTTTTGACTTGCTTTTATTTTCTTCCTCTTTTTTGCTTTTCTTCTGTCCTCTTCTGATTTCTTAAGTAAAATGTCTAGAAAATTAACCTCTAGCCTTTTTCCCACAATGAAAACATTGTGAAATACATGTCTTTACAAGAATCAGTTTGGTTTTTATGCACATGTATTGATAGATAATATTTTCATTATAACGAGGTTGAAATATTTTTGAATTTCAAACCTGATGTTTAAGCCTCTGCATTTTATCTTTAATATCTTTTCATTTAGTTCCTCTCTTTTTAAATCTTCCTCTTCTTTTCTTTGTTCTTATTCTGGTGTTTTTCATCAATTGTACAGTGATGATACACTAAATTTCAGTGTATTTCTATTATAACATTAGAATTACATATTTCCCTCTACTACTACTTCTGTAGCTATCCACAGCTTTAGTCAAAATTCTTATTGTAAGTGTTCTTATTTTGTGACTGAGAAGAACAGATGCCTGGTTAAAGGTTTTTCTGATATATCTGGAAACTCATGTTTTCTCATTTGCTAAGTGGGGGTTATATCAGTTAAACTTTTTCAATTCTAGCACACAGGAACTCGATTTAGATCTATTTAATAGTAAGGGAACATGGCGCCTCATTAAGCTTCAGTGACTAAGGACATGTGCCTTTCAGGAGTGTCTTCTGGATTGTTTCACTTGGATGAGGAAAGCTTCCACACACTGCTTTTATTTTCACTGTTTGGCACTCATTCCTCTGTGTTGCCTGCAATCTCAAATTTCTAGTAGGAAGATTGTCACAGTAGCTAACTTCAGTCTAGATATTGAACAGCCAAGTGACACTACCGAGGTGACAAACTCGAAGGTGAAAAATCACAGAACACTGTAAAAGTATCCAAGCAGAAAGCAGCAGTGGTCTCTGATTGAATGATGTCAGATCCTGTGCTTCTAGAGTCATTCAAACAAACAAGCAAACACACAAACAAAAACTTCATGAAAAAAATGTCCTATATATTGTGTTTCTCCAAACAGAGCCCAAGTTGAAAGTGTTTGAAAAATCACACCACACAGAGGGCGAGGGCCCAGAGCATGGGCTCAGGGGATCATTACACTCAGGCCAGTGCTCCCTCAGGTGGGGAGTGCTTGCAGCCTGTAGACTGAGTTCATCAACCCACACTACAGATTCTTTACTTTTTTAGGACCACCAGGGACTCAGATCCGTTTTCCTGTAATGGAGAAGATGGCCCCAGCTTGGAAGACTCGGGAATCTCAACCAGCAAAAAAGAATATCAACCAGGAAAGGAAAATAAATATGGGAGGATTACTTGCTGTATGAGGTTTATACTTTACACCCTAAAGGAGAAGTCTTGTCCAACAGAGCACTGTCTGAGTGGAGATGAGTGGGCCTTGGGAAGGAGTACTGGTAATTCCATTAACTCTGGCCTCTATGTCATTTCAACTACAGTCCATAAGCCCAGAGAAGACAGCCTACATAAAATTCAGGGTAGTCATACTGACACAGTCTCTTGCCCTGTGTGTAAGCAATGACTTCTTAGTTCATGTGAATGAAAGATTTTACATTGTTCAGACAGCTATAATTGATACTTCACTATCTTTTTTTTATGAGAAAAAATGGCTATATTCATCCTGTCAAGTGGAATAAGATGATTACATGCACAGTGGTTTCATAATAGTTATCCCATCGATAAAGCATCTTTCAAGGGGAACTAAAATGCTAACATTTCTTT
This sequence comes from Ctenomys sociabilis, assembly GCA_004027165.1. Classification (NCBI taxonomy): domain Eukaryota; kingdom Metazoa; phylum Chordata; class Mammalia; order Rodentia; family Ctenomyidae; genus Ctenomys; species Ctenomys sociabilis. Next base: position 60,459 of record PVKA01005910.1, read on the forward strand.
CTAAACAAAAAAGGGAAATTTATAAAAGTTTTCCATGTAAAATCCTCTAAGCCATTTAAATATTGAGTCATATTTCTAAATTTATCTTTTCATATGTTATAGGTAACATAAGGCTGGGACAAATAGATAATAGCTCAGTTGAGGAAAGCAAAAGGAGCATTGAATTCGAAACCCCTCCTTCATTTCTGCTCACTCTGTGAGGGATTGATTGTGAAAATAAAGGATTTTTTTCCCCTGAACTACTGAAGATTGAACCCAGGGTCTCTGACCTGTACTACATCCCCAAGCCTTATTAATTTTACTTTTTAAGAAGGATCTCACTAAGTTGCTAAGTTCCCCAGTCTAGGCTGGAATTTACGATTCTTCTCCTGCACCATTCCGGTGCTGGGATTGCAGTGTGCACCACATCTGGCTGGAAAGTCTTGTCTCTCCCAGGATCCATGCTGTTCTCAAGGTGACATTACTATTGATTTCATGAGAGGTAGATTCTGAAGACTGCCTGTGGTAGAGTTAAAGCACAACTCTCAGGTTCTTTGAGAGATGGGCCTATGTTTCACACTCTGACTAGGTGTTCACTGCTTGACAAAAGGCACAGAGCAGTGCCCCAGCCCATTTATAATTTTACTTTTTGTGGCTTTTAGTTGCCCAGTATTAACAGTTCAAAAATATCAATATTTTCCTTGGTGCATTTTTAAGAGACCAAATTGACATAGCTTGTATTGTAAAATATTACTCTATTGTATTTGCTACTGTTAATTTTTAGTGTATGTAATTTATGGATTAAAGTTTGTTACAGACATATAGGTATGAGAAAAACACAGGCCATCCAGGGCTTTTACTGTGTAGGGTTTCAGGTATCCACTAGGTGTCTTGGTGTGCATCCTTCACAGGTGGGGGCGGGCAGCAGCATAGAAGTGGTGCTACATGGTGTTTGGGCCAAGCCTCAAGAGAATAGCAGAGGCCCTTTCTTACATCTTTGGGTGTTTGATCTTATGACCCAGCAACTGTACTGGAAGGAAGCTACTTAGTTCTCTCTAGAGTGTCACGGGAAAAGGAATTGGCCTGCCCCATGACAGCCATCTCGGGAAGTGGCTCCTCTAGCATCACCGAGTTGCCCAGGTGACATCTAGTGGAGGAGAGATGAATTGTCCCCATCGTACCCTCACCATAGGACAGATTAGTGAGTTTAGTTAAATAATTGTTATTTTAAACTACCATGGTCTGTGACACAGAGACAGATACCTGGAATGCTGCCCTCCAAGGTGAACACACTGTGTGCTTTGCTTTGGACAAGAGAATGTGGAGGGAGCAACGCCATGCCCACGCAGAGCCTGCATCAATATTCCATAGGGGCTGGAATCTGCTGTTCTTTCTGTACTTTGCCTCTAGAGTTTGTCATTCAGTGATTCAGCCAACAGCAAAGTTACCTCTAAAATTTGAGTGGGAGTATCCTAGACAGTCTACCTCTCACTTACTGGCCACAGAGGCATGAGCAAGCTCATCAGCATCCACGAGCCTGGCCCAGCCTAGAGCAGCGGTCTTACCCTTAGCATAAGCGGGTTCTCATTAGAGAATGCCAGCAAGTCTATTTCTTCCCATACTCACAGTTTCAGGCTAACTTCCAGCCATGACACGTGTCTGTTAGGGAGTGGCCCAAGTACATTTCAAGCCAGGATAAAAGAATATTTGGATGGCAAATTGATGTAATAACTGAAAATCATTGTTAATTCAGAATAAATTTTAAATAGAATAGCCACATAATAGAATGCACTATTTCACTGAAAACAAATGAACTGCATATATCAATGGAAAAATCTTCTGGGCTGGTGAGATAGCTCAGTAGAATAACTGCTTGGCTGGAAAGTGCAAGGGCCTGAGTTCAATCCCCGGTTCAGGAAAAAAAAAAAAAAAATCTTCCAAATATAGTGTTTAATGATGACATGAAATAACTTGAATGACAAAATGAGGTATTTTTTGATATTTGAGTACCTTCATGAGAGGAGGTGGTGATCATAGCTTGTTAGTAAAAAAAAAAAAAGTAAAATTTTGAGCTGAGCATGGAGGCACACAGCTGTAGTCCCAGTACTTGGAAAGTTGAGATGGGAGATATGCTGTGATATGAGGCTATCTAGGAGTTTAAGACCAGTCTGAAGTACATAGTGAAATCCTGTTTCAAAAAAAAAAGAGTAAATTTTGTCAGTTAAGTAAAAACTGTCAAAAGACAACAAATTTAGTTTAAAAATTGAAGTGATAAGTAAATTGGCTTCAGTAACAACTGATTAACAGATTAATAAAGCTCTGGATAAGTCTGGATGATTGACATGTAGGTCAAAAGTTGAGGAGGAAAGACTCACCTCAGATGTGAGTTGGTGGAACACAAAGGCAAAGAAGAAGGAATTCTCTCCTTTTACTTCAGAGGTGCCCTCGTCTTCACTCTCGTCTTGGGAGTCTTGTCTCCAGTTTCTGAAGACTTTCAGCACAGACTCTTCAGCCTTCCAGTGGAGACCCTTCATGTTTCTCACAGGGACTCACCCAAACTCTGCAGTGAGCTCCAGGCTTTCAAACTTCAACTGGCTCCACTGACTCTCCAGTGGAGAGTGTGTGGGCCACCATTGTGCGTTCTTCCACCTTGCTCCTCCACTAGTTGTGTAAGCCTAACTAATAAATCCTTTATGCAACCACACGTGTATTTTAGATTAATATTTCTCTGGTGAGCCCTGGCTAATATTGATTTTGGCCTACAGAATGATTTGAAAGAAACAGAGTTATAAGGGTGAATTTCTCCAATCAGTTGAATGGCTTCTGGAGTTGGCTCTGTAATTTCATGAGACCTAAAAACATTGCCATAGTTTGTCTTTTTGATAATGTGAAGAGCAGTGATGGTTCACATTATGAAATGTTACAAGCAATACACAGTGGAGACCCAGTTGATTGTTCTAATTTACCACTTGTGAACTGCAAGGAATTTAGTGACTTTATATCCAACATTTTGGAACAGTTTTATAAAAATAAGAAATATAATGATGCTCGCTGGTTGCTCTTAGCATCTCTGGACAAACTAGTAAAGGAAAATCATGAGTTCCAGACATGCATAAACAATCTAAACATTTCTCAGTGTATCCTGAAGGAAAAATATTCTTACCTATAGCTGTAAGGTTGAAGTTGTAGGAACCCCAGTACAAGTTCTCATAGTTTGATTGGCTGAATTGTTAAGTTTCATACTCAGCCTTGAAAGGTATGTGGAGTGAAGATGAGTGGACTGATCGGAAAAGAATGGCATCTCACGTGTTGGGGTGGAGATGTGTTAGGAGGAACATGGAGGACTTGAAGAGCCTGGGACCGCTGAGCACCTAAGTTTTCCTGAGATCATTTTGTGAGAGGTAGGGATCTCCCTATGCTGAATGCCAGAAGCATCCCCATCTTTTCCCCTGATGGAGCTGGCCTCTGAATTTAATGTGGCAGCTCAGGGAATTAAAGAAGGCATCAGCAGTTTCTTTGGCTGGTTGGCTGAAGTATGGATTAAAAGATGGCCTACTGTGAATGGGCTGGGAATTCCTGATATTTCTTGGCTTATTGTTGATGAAAGGACTCAAAGACTCAGGGAAATGGAAATACAATAGTGAATTTGCCTGTGAAAACTTAATCCTCTGCACTGGGAGGATCCAGAAAGTGTATCCTTCACTAATATCTTAATAAACAGATCTCTGAGGGGAGGACCAACTTCCTTGAAGAACCATGTCATTACTCTTCTCAGTAGGCCACATCTTACAGTGGGGACTGAAGTTACTTAACTAGGAAACTTAAAGGTGATGTGTTTCATTGGCTCCCACAGGGGTAGGGTTCAAGTGGCAGCTGTGAGCTAACAAAGACCAAGAACACATACTTATCATCATGGACAACAAAAACAAAGCAGTGATCAAAATTGTTCAGTATATGTAGCCCCATAGTACTGGCCAATGTCATAGTATTTCCAGAAAGTCAAATAGACAGGGAGAATGCTAGTTTTACTGCATTTATATAAACAGCAAAATTATAGGGTAATCAAACAAAAATCTATGTGGAATCATAGGAACAGAGAGTTATGGCCCCTCAACCCGTTCTGAGACTTGAGCCAATCTACAGAGCCAGTGAGTATCCCTTGAGTCAAGTGGAGGCCCCATCCAGTTGAGAAAGGGCACGACCAAAAAGTTACACTCTGTGTTTTCTTCCATTCTTTCCCGAAGGGACCTAGGGCCTTTTGCCAGGGTAAAGACATTTGCCTTGAAGAAAGACATTTCCAGACTACTGGACATTAGTTCTAAACTAATGCTGACTCTAGAAGATCTAGCACATCATTGTGGCCTTCCAGTAGGAGTAGAGGCCTGTGGAGGTCAGGAGACCAATTAAGTTATAGTCAAAGTCTGACTCACAGTGGATATAGTGGGTGCCCAAACACATCTTGTAGTTATTTCTTCCTTTCCAGGATTCACAACTGGGGTACATATACTTAGTAATTGGGAGAATCCTCACATAGGTTCACTAACTTGGGATTGTAGTGGGAAAGGCCAAGTGCAAGGCGTTAGAATTGCCTTTATATGAGAAAATAGTAAGTTAAATATTTCGTCCTCAGAGGGATTTCAGACATTTGTGCCACCACCAAGGATTTGAAAGATGCAGGGGCAGAGGTTCTTGCCATATCCGCATTTAACTCTCATGTTTAGCCTGTGTAGAAGGCAGATGGAGCTCAGAGAGTGATGGTGGATTATCCTACTTAGGCAAGTGCTCCTTCCAATTAAATCTTCTGTACCAGATGTGGTTACTTTGCTTAAGTACATTAACACATATCTTGGTACCTGGTATGCAGCTATTGATCTGGAAAATGCCTTTTTCTCCATCTACTTATGTATAAGGCCCAGCTGAAGCAATTTGCTGTTAGCTAGCAAAGTCAGCAATACACCTTTACTGTTCTACCTCAGAGGAATGTATGTTAACTCTCCAGCCTGTTTCACAACTTAATTCTCAGGAAACTTGATTGTCTCTTCCACAAGGTATCACTCTGATTCATTACATTCATGATGTTATGCTTATTAGATCAAATGAACAGGATGTAATAACTACTCTGAACTTGGTAAAGCATTAACAGGTCAGAGAATTGAACATAGATACAACCAGAATTTAAGATCCCTCTCACTGAGTTTCTCAGAGTCTAGATGTATGTGCCATGCAGAGATAACTCCTCTAAGTGAAGAATGTGATTTGCTACCTCAATCTCCTTCTACAAACAAAAGATTCCCTCTGGGCCCATTTGGATCTTGGAGGCAATACTTCTTCCCCTGAGTGTGGTATTCCAGTCTACTTCCCAAGTGACTTGAAATGCTGCTCATTTTTAGCAGGGTCAATGACAAGAGAAGGCTCTGCAGCAAGTCAGGTCTGCTGTGCAGGCTGCTCTGACACTGGAGCCATACAACACAGCAGCTCCAAAGATACCTGAGATGTTGGTGCAGATAGAAAGGCTTTTTAGAGCCTCTGGCAGGCTCTTATAAGTGAATCAAAGTGGGAGGATTTTGGGGCAAGGCTTTGCCATCACCAGTAGATAACTACTCTATTTGAAACAAACCTCCTGGGCTGCTACTGGAGCTTAATGAAAGCTGATTGTTTGAAGTTGGGGCACCAGGTTACCATGTAACCTAACTGCCTATCATGACTTGGGTGCTGCTCTCTGATCTACCAAGTCATAAAGTTGAGTGCACAGTGATAGTCCATCATTAAGGTATATACATGACTGGACTGGAGCAGGTTCAGAAGGTTCAACTGACGACATGAAGAAGTTTCCCTCATGCCCATGGTTCCTATTCTTATTATACTTCTTTCTGTCCCTTTCATGCACTTATGGTGTTATAAGCTGTACCATATGATCACTTGACAGAAAAGAGGATTAGGGTCTGGTTTATCAATGCTTCTGTACTTTATGTAGCAAAAAGCTAAAAGTGGACAGTTGAAACACTATAGCCCCTCTCCAGGATGTCCCAGAAGGATGTTGGTGAAGGGAAGTTTTCATAGTGGACAGTGTACCTATTTGTACATTTTTCTTGGAAGAAAAAAATGGCCAAATATGAGACTATTTACTGATTCAGTGGTCTAGTCAGGTGGTCAGGGACCTTGACTTAACATGATAGGAAATTAGTGACAAAAATATTTGGGGAAAAGTTATGAGAATAGACCTCTCCATATGGGTGAAGGTGTGAAATATTTATATCCCATGTGACTGCTAATCAACAGGTGACCTCTGCAGAAGAGGACCTCACTAATCAAGTAGGTAGTATAACTCCTTTTGTGCACAGCAGTTAACTCTTTCCTAAGCCACCCCAACATTGCCAAATGGACTCAAGAAAAATGGATACAAATGGGCTCAAGGACAAAAATGGCCATCATGACAGGGATAGAGGCTATGAATGGACCCAGAAACATGGATTTTTTCACTCAGCAAGGCTGATCTAGCTACAGTGGCCACTGAATGGTAAGTCTGCCAACAGCAGAGACCAACAGAGGTCTGATCTTCAGCTGGATTCCTTGGATGTATGGTACGAAAATGGCTATTTTGCATTCTCATAGTCCTGCTTCTGCAGGTGGCCATTGTAAGCATACCAGGCAAAACCTTTATATAATCATTTATATTATGTTATTTTATATTATATATTATATATATAGTGTTGTATTATCTGTTCTTCTAATGAACACTAACTGATACAAAGATGAGTTAATTTTTATTTATGATACTAGAATTGGGTGATTCTTATTTCTATAAAGTTGAGTGAGTATTCTGATGGATATTAAAGAGTAGTTGGGGCTTTTATAAGGTGGCAACATGAAACAAAGTAATTTTAAAAGATTTGTTAGCACAAGATTATTATTGGTTACTTTACCTGTAGTGATGAAAGCAAAGTGATTTACTACTGTTCTGGTTGAGGTAGACTGGGATTTTTCTGACTGATTGCTGTGAACTCTCCTATTTCTAGGAAAAGCTCCAGCTCGTGGCACTTCCCTCCAGGAAGGGAGTGCCAGCTCTGCTTGCTTTCCTTCCCATGTCCTGTGTCACTGGCACCAGTACTCTGGTTCTTCTCAGGGTGCTTCATCCCATTGCAGTTCTGTTTTGCTACAGATCAGGTCAGGCTGGATCCTCTCTGCTGGAGGTGCACCTTTCTTTTCTTCTTTGGAGCCTAGCTTAGTGACTCACTTTGGCCAGAGGGATATTGGTGAGCACATCAGGAGTGGGGCTTGCTGCATGGTTGAACTGTTCTCTTTTCTCATCTCCTTGAGAGGGGTTTGTCTCAGGTATACTCTGGTCCGGAGGTGGGCTCTAAACCCCTAGTCAAACCTCCCACAGAGCCACCCTCATTGACCTGTATGTGAGAAAAAGATGTTGAGATAGGGCCTAAAAGTTGTTAAACAGCAAAACCTGGCACAAACTTCAAGCTGGAATACTCAGAACTTCATAAGCTCCTACAGTATATGAATGGCAATGGAATACACATCTCTGATGAAAGTAAACAAAATGGGGACATAAATGGACCATTTTGTAATGGAAATATATATATATAATATATATATGTATCTGTATATACACAATAGCATAAATATACAGCTACTTTCTCTTAGTTCAATGAGAGGAAGGTTTTAAACTAATAGTGTTTAGACAAGATATCATGTCTGCATCTTGTACTAAGAATAACTGCTACAAAGACAACAATATGTAATGTATCATTTATTGTAACTGTACTGCTAATCTGTTTTGAAACTATCTCATTGCTACTTTCTCAATAAAATTGTTAAAATAAAAAAAGAACTTCATAATATCAAATGGTCAGTTGTGTGAAAAGTTTTGTAAATCTCTTTAACAAATAAAGGTTATGTAGTTATTTTAATTAAGAATAGGCTGTGTACCTAAAAGGTGTACATAGCTTTTAATAAAATACATATTTGAATATTTTTTAAATGTTTGTAAGCCATATTTCTTTCCTGTTGTCTGTTATATAATTTCTCAAAAGGTAAAAACATGATTCCAGTATAAATAAAGATTGAGTACAGGTCAACAGTTAGCCAATTCACTGATGAAGATGCAAGGGAGGGCAGCTAGCTCCTAAAGCATATGAAGAACAGCTGTCTCTAGTGATTTTCTAAAGCATGTTAAAATAGGACGGCTAGGCTATGTACAAATTTGATTAATCTTCTAGAGTGATAAATAATTACTTTGAGGTTCTCTTCTCTGATTCAAATACATAAAAGCAAATGAGAAGAAGAAAGGTTGTTGCTTGGAGCTCATGAGGGAGTCAGTCCTAACATCTGCATCTCAGAACAGGTTCAACAGGTGGAGGCATAGAAGGATGTTCTAATGCACAAAGCCCCTTGCCGTTGCCCTCACTGGGGGCTGTGCATGCTTGAGGCGAGGTAGTCTTTCTTAGGGTGTGTATTTGTCTTTCTTGTTTTAGTTCTAAATTGGGAGTAGGGGCAAGAATTAGGAAAGTAGTCAGTTTTTGCTGTAGCTTTGACCACTTGGGGCCAATTGTTGCAGAGTGTATTGTTTGGGCTATTCTGGTCTGACTCCCTAGAGTTGAGTCTGGCAGAGGTAGGCTGGCTTGCAAGGCTTATTACTGCAGATGATGGTTTGGTTTTCTGGTTGTGGGTCAGAATTTTATTTTTAGGGTGTAGCCTGCAAGATACTGGTTTGTACATTTAGTCTTTTGGTACAGAACTTTATACATTAATATAAAACTTCACAGTGTTTGAACTCCACACAAATAAGTGGTAAAGCAAACACAAGTAGGCACTCCTGGAAAGTGAAATAGTCTTTTGTGGAGAACTCTTCTGAAACTCTAGCAGGGCAGTGACAAAACATCACATTTTCCTTATATTTTCAAGTATTTCATGGATTTTTAACATTGGATTAAGAAAGTATAAAAATAAGAAATTGTGAGTTATTCATATACTTCTGGAAAAAAAAGGAAATTACTCTCACACAGAACAGAAGCACTGAACATTTTTCAACTTAAACTTAATCCCAGAGAAAAGATGAGGTTAGGAAGATTCATGTTGGCCACAGATTGAAAAGCATTCTCCAATATATCAAGTGTAAAACTGGAATTTTTGAATCTTTGGCTGAGTTCCTCACTTAGTTTATTTCCCAATTGTTCTCAATTGAAGAGCCAGAGACAGATGTAGTCTACTGTTCTGCTCACATTGCAACACTAATTACTTCCTACAAGATATCATTCAATAAACAGATAAGTAAGAGCTACACCACCAACTCTCTTGATAAACAATACAAGAGAAGCCAGACAAACAAACCTCTTTTGATTCTAAATGCCTTATTTCTTTCTACAGGAATAGTCCTGGGACAACTGATCTTAGCTTTTTAAATTTTTTTCTGATCCTAGATTTGTATCGTCTGGATCAACTTTTTAAAAAGTTCCCAAATTCCTCTTTGGCATGTACCTGCTACCTTCTAGTTCAGACGTGTTTGATAATTAGGCAAAATATTTTCCAAAAAACATAAAATAGGAGCATTCCACCCCGATATTTTGGATGTCTCTGGCACTATAGGACTTTGGTTTTAAATCTACATGCAGCTGTTATTTTTGGAAGGCATCTAATTATGTGCCAGTATTTCTTAAAGAGGTAGACCAGTATTTTGACAAGAAAAAGTATTTAAAATATAATATGGACCTAAATATAATTTAATTAATTGGTTTTGACTATGATAATAGAAGAAAATTTTGTACTTATATTTCGAATTTTATTTTAACTGAGCATTTTAGAATACCATTAGTACATACCTTTCAACTTTTGTAGTATAATTTATGGTAAAATGATCAACCAACAGCTTGTCCGCTAGGGGTCAGTGCATTCCCACACTAAAGGAACAGGTAGCGCCTCCATCAGGTGACAAAAAAGAAAAAAAAAAAAAACGAGGGCTAAGAAGACAGTTTGCCAGTGTAAGCGCCAGGCAAGCGTGAGTTCTTGAGTTCGATCCACAGTACCGCAAAAAAAAAAAAAAACCTTCAAAAAGTCCCTGTCTGAAGGGTCGAATATGCACATGTCTTCTTCCCAGTATGTGAGATGCCACAAAAAGGGCAATCCTGTCCTTTTTCATGTGGAATAGGTTCAGATTGGCTTTATAATTGTTGATTGACATCTGAAAATTTTGGTTTCAATAATCTCTTGCTTTGCTCACATTAAGTATGGCAGGCTCCATTTGATTTTGAACAGGGTAATCGATCCTTTTTCTACTGAATGACATTAATGACGCAGAATGGAGCCAAATGCCAAGACCAGTTGTCACCTAAATGAATGTATCTCTCAATCCTGTGGTTCATTTTAATGACACTCAGAGTGAGCTGTAGTACACTCAAGGACCACAGCCATACTGCCTTGCATTATTTTAGATATACTCATTGGAAATCAATAATATCCTCCCAACAAAGGCTCAGAGTATGTGCAGAACATACGAATGTGTAGAATAGTGGAATCATATACTTTTGACTTTAAGTGAACAAGGACTTTAAAAGGCGAAAGATCTGAAGAGAAACCAGAGCATGAATGAGCACTTTAATGGTTCCTCTTGGGATAGTTGCAAAGGAATTGACAGCTGTGGCTTCAGAGGCTCTTCTCAGAGGAACAATTCATACCGGCAGTGTGTACATTATAACTGGATGAGTTAGCAATGCTTCGGTCTGAGCTCTGAAGAGCACTACCTTGTACTATGTGAGTAGGTGATAATAAAAAGAGACTTAGAATACCTTGGGAAAGTGCAAAACATGCTTCTCTACTGCAAGACTTCCCAGCATCTTTAATATTTTTGTGCTCAAATATCTAAGAAGAAGTGATGTTATGTGCAGGTTTTAAAAAATTTTCTTTTAAACTTAGAATAATTATTTCAGACTATCATTCCCAAAACTTGATTTTGACAATATGAAGGAGATTTCTTAATTAGAATTAGATACTTCATCTCATACTTCCTTTCTGCTCAATTTTCTTCTACATCATATAAAGAGTCCAGGTTATGTGTCAGGTATGGTATTAATTTAGGTGCTATCTAAAGAACAAAGAGTTTAAAATTTCCAGAAATATGTTGCAATCTTTGTATTTGTGTATAGGTTATATTTATAAGTTTCAGAGTCTGTGACATTCTGAAATATACAACAAGGTATTGCTATTAGACTTATGTTACATCAGAGAATAAAATATTTTCCTACATAGTTAAAAGAATACTGTGAATGGAGCTTGAAACCTTTTAGTGAGGGACCAACATGAAAGGTGTTTAACCAACAGGAATTTAATGAGAGAAGCTAGGGCTTTTGGCAGGTTAGAGGCAAGAGCAGGGAACAGAATTAATGGATCCTAAGAGACTACCTGAAAAGCCACATTAGATGAGACATTAGAAATAAGAATTGGGGTAAACACACACACACACACACACACACACACACACACACACACAAGTTATGACACAGGGACACTCAGGATACAGTTTCCAGAAAGAATGGCACTCATACTGAAAAGACAATTCTTGTTTGATGTTTGTCTTGGATGAGCAGCAAGAAGAGGCCTCATGAAGTACACTGAGATTGGGGGTCAGGGGGAGACCAGGCTCTGGCTGCTAAATATGGACACAGCCAGGCTGAAGGCTGCAGGTCCTCGCCCCTGGGAGAGGACTGCAGGGTGGGCGCCATCTGCTCCCTGATCTAGCAGCTGGCTCCAATCGTGTCCAGGACTTGAGAGCGCCTTCCTTCCCCTACACACTAACCCGTCTCTGGCACCAGGTTTCTGGTGCTGTCTCATGGCTCACAGAGAAGGTTGGAGGAGAGAGTGTGAGGAAGGAGTAAAGGCAGAATAGTTCTCCAAGACAACAGATACAAGAAAGTTATGAGAATGTACTGTATCATTTAGGTAAAAGTAGATGTGTCCCTAATTTTCAGCCAGAGGACACTGGCTGATCAGTGTAAGGCTTTAATCATCAGTCTCCTCTAGATTTATTTCACTTCATCACCTCAAAATACACAATGAAATCATTTTAAAGTTTGCTCTTGAGACATGATGATACACCTACAGAGTCAGACCTAGCATAAATGTAAATCTTGATGGCTTTTCACAAGCTGAAAGTGTCATTGAATAAGTCTTCAAACAAGAACCATGCTGTTTCTGTGGCCCCAGAACTCAGGACTTCCCGGCGAGGTAACCACTGTCCAGCTTTAGACAGCCTGGCTTGGCTTTGTCTGATCTGGTGCACAGGAATAGAGCTTCCCACTCTGCATTCCTTCCACGCACCATTGCATTCATGGAGTGTACCATATAGATGTGGAAAGATATGGAAGGCTATTCCCATTGGTCTGAAGAATTTTATTATGTCCAATTTTCATCACAATTTATTCATTCAATCGTTAAAAGGCATCAAAGCCATTTTTCAGTAGGGGATAACTGGCATAGTGCTGCTATGATCACTCTTACACATGAGTCTCAGACAATTATGGGCAGGGTCACTTTTCTTTATATGTTCAGTATTGGGTCCAAGAAGTAGCTCAGCAGCATGAGTTCCTGCCTGGCAAGAGCAAGGCCCCAAGTTTGATCCCCGGTACTGAAAAAATAAATAAATAAAATTAAGTGTCAAGTATTTAAATTTTAAGTATTGGTATAGAATTAGCAAGGCATGAATAAGAACAGCACATTCTTTACTTTTTGATCTTACTGAAGGACATCAAAAGTTCAGCCTAGCAGCCTAGCAAAAGAAATATAGAAAGCTTAGTGTGTCTGCTTTTAGCCTGTTCTGGGCTGCTCTTTGAGTCACTATGTGCTGCCGTGTGTCATTCCTTTATATCTGTCCATGGGAGATAAGATCATTAAATTACATAGTTATCCCAGTGAAGATTTCTCAGAGGTCTAGTTCCTGCCATATGTCTGTGTATACAAATTTCCCCATCCTTGGGTCATTACCACATAGCTTAGGTGATGTCTTGGTTACTTTTTCTTGTTGCTGTTGCAAAATATCCAACACCCAGAATGAAAGGTTTATTTAGCTCACAATTAAATAAGGAGGTTTCAGACCATAATCAGCTGGCTCCAAGGCAGAGTGGCACATGGCAGAGAGCAGCACTTTATGGCAGCAGAAAGCAACAAAACAAGAAGAGAAAAAAGGGAGGAACAGAAAGCAAGCCTCTCTCCTTCCTTATATTACGTTCAGGCTATCTGCCCCAGGGCGGGTGTAGGACTCACATGCACAATCCCAGCATTGGATCATGAATTAATCATGAACTCTAGAAGCCATCTTATGACTGTATGAGGCTTTGGGGGGACAACTTGATAATAACCTTAACAGCTGGAGTGTGAATCCTATGTCCTCATGTACAGTGTCCTAACCAGCTATCCTCTGGACTGTACCAAGACATAGATCTTGCTTTGGAGTCTGAGTCTCAACTCAGATTCACCTTTCCAGTCTTACAGCGAATCTCCAGAATTTCCTGATAATTTTTCCTACCACTTGTCTCTGCAAGGGTCAATGCAGTCCATTAAATGTGTCTAAATTTTGGAGCTCTGATTGTGATACCCTGAAATATGGCATTTTTGGTGTACTTTAACCTAAAGTAAACTGAGAAGGTTATTTTCTGATCTTCTTCCTGAAATGGGCCATGAGAAAAATACTTTTATTTGTTTCCCCTGATGGTAGGTCACAGACACTCATCTCTGAAGAGTCCTACTCTGTAGCTGAGAGCCAAAAAGGAATTTGAACAAACAAGTCTTTCTGACTTTCTCCTTCTCTTCATTTATTACTACTAGGTCAAACCCTTTTTTTCCTTCCAATGATACATCAGCATTACTACCCAATAAAAACAAAGTTTTTCTTGGGCCTTTGGATCTTCATTTCTGAAGGCTCTGTGCCACATGAAATTTTCATTAGCAAATTTACTGCACTTTTCCTCTATGTTTCAATCTTTGGCTTTAGGGTTCTCGGGCATGAACTTTATAAAAAGTGATAAGATGTTACCACCTGTCTTAGTCACTTTGTCATTGGCATACCCACAATCTAAATGAGAAAAGGCTCAGTTAGGCTCATGATATTTAGGTCTTAAATGGCAGTTAGCTGGCTCAAAGTGCAAATGCCATGGCGGAAGAATCTGGCCAAGAAAGCATCTTATGTTACTGTGATAAAAAAGCAGAGAATGAATGGGGGAGCTGGGGAGGGAGATATGACCTTCTGGGCCATGCCTTCAATGACAGGCTTGTTCTACCCCTACCTGCTAATAGCACACATAACACATTCAGTACAGTGTCTCTATAATACAGTTCTAACCATACATTTTATTTTCTTTTCTATAAGTACAACTTGAAATCTAGAAATAGGAATTTGAACTTGCCTCTATTTCCCCAGAATGCTTCCTGAGTCCTGTGCTAGTGAGCTTTCCTGTCACAGGACCAACTATCTGATACCTGAAATTAATTAATTAATTATTTATTTTTTTGCAGAACCAAGGATTGAACTCAGGCCCTTGTTCTTGCCAGGGAAGCACTTATTTTACTGAGCCACCTCCCAGCCCTGATACCTGAAATTTAGAGGATGGATTTTTTTTTTGGCTAGTGGCTTAATAGGTCTCAGTCCATGATTGGCTGGTTCTAATGCAGAAACATCATGGCAGAAGGACATGGAGAGGAAAAGCTGTTCACAGGTTGGCAAGGAGCAGAGCGAGGCTACAGTGCTAGAGAGGCAGGGGCAAGGCTCTTCCCTCATGACCTACCCAAGCACACTCAGAAGTGTGTGGTAATAATAGTCCTTTATGTGACTCTTCAGCTAATCAATATATCAATAAATGAATTCAAATAAACACATGCTGAGATAGCCACCTACTTTCATCTGCTATCAGTTCTAATCTCTGGGCTTTTGCAGTGTTAAAATATTTGCCAATAGAATAGGATGCCTGTTTTCCATTTGCATAACTAAATGGAAGAAAAATATCTTTTCCAATGTGACCCAATATTGAATGATAAAAACTAACTTGCAAAAGGATATATACAACATGATACCACTTATGTCAAATTTACACCCCCCCCCCGACACTGGCATATTTTGTAGGCAAAAGGTAAAAATAGTCCTGAGATTAAAACATATTAATTCAAACATTCATAGTAACCCTTGATGGGAGTGTGTGGTAGTGTCTGGGGAAGTAGGGAGGTGGAGGATGAAGGAACCATGAACAGCATTTGTGGCTTTTTGTTCCCAGAGAGAGTCAAAGCTAATACAACAAAATGTTACTTTGTCATAAATACTGGAAGTACTTCCATGGGTGGTTGTGATATTTTTTGAATTTACATTTATGTTAGAAAGATTTCATAATTTCAAGTTAAATTTGAAGAAGTTTTAAATATACTAAATTAAAAATACAACTCAAATGCTAAGTTGAAAATATGAAGTTGAAAAGGCGGAAGCAAAACTACACACATGATATGATCTTCATGATGTGCCAGGAGAAAACAAGAAGGAAGCAAGGAGGAGAGTAGGGAATGAGGAAAGGTGGGGAGAGAGGGAGGGAGGGAGGGACAGAGGGAGGGAGGAAGGGAGGGAAGAAGGAAGGAAGGAAGGAAGGAAGGAAAAAAGGAAAGAAAAAAGGAAAGAAAGAAGGGAGAGAAAGATTTTTAAAATCCTACCAGAATGTTGCTCCTAGTTGATAGGAATAATAGGTGTTTTGTGTGCGTGTATATGTGTTGTGTGTGTGTGTGTATCATAGAGAGATAGCACATGTGTTCTTTGTATGCCTCCTTATTGTCATAAAATTATTCTGTGCTGAAGACATTTGAGAATTAACCCATGTAGAATGAGATTTTGTCTGACCCCTCAAATCCTACGTTGTTCTCATCTGATAAGAAAGCAGTCTTCCAAAAGAATTCATTTGTCAAAGGTCTTCCTTTAAGAAGAGCTTTTCTCATATGGACAGGGAAGGTAAGTAGATAAGTTCCAATTACCAAAGGGAAAAAGTAGGAACTGGGATGAGAAATTGCTTGAACAGATATAGCAAAGCTATCATACCTCCAATGTATTCTCCTCAGGGCTCAGACTCCCACACTCCCCCTTTATTCTCTTGACGGCCACTTTAACTTCCCCAAAGTCATTAGGCTTTCCATAGGTACCTTTTCTCCCCTTTCCTTTCTCCTATTTAAATGATATATAAGTCCCATGTTACAACTCTTTTTTGACCCACATTTCCTGTGAGCTCCTGATTGTGTACGTCAAACTTCATCTTTCCGGTGTGAATCTTGCCTTTTGTCAATTTCCTTTATTGCCCTCCCACTACACTGCAGAGTGAGACAGGTAGAGGAAAAAGTTTTTCCTCCCTGAAATTATCTTAGCTAATGTTTGCTTCTTTAGTTAAAATGTATTAAAGAGTGGTAAGAAGAAGAGTGGAAAGAAAAACTCTGACCCAACATTAACTGATACTTGACAGGCTAAGGACTGAAAATACACTAATTCCCTGCAGATCCTTGCCCCTGTAGGGAGTGAGGGTTTACTTCTGTTTCCTTCTTCCTTATTTAAAGGAGGGACACTGACTTCTGCCCTTTCAAACTACAGGTTCTAGAAATTTATTTGTTTGAGAATTGGGCTTTATCTCCGGGGTTCCATGCTGCTGCTGTATTTAGAAGATGAAAAGAGACTCAGTAGGCCCCATGAAGGAATTTTACTCACCAGGTCTTAGCTTCTGGCAGGGGCTGGCTAATCCTGTTTAAAGAACCCTGGGCTTCTTATTTGAGCCTTTTGTTATTTCCATCAAGGACATGCTTCTTAAATTGCAACGTAGCATCTGCCTGAGGAGGAAGCCAAGTTAAGAACAAGACCAACAGGGAGAAAATGAGCCACTTAGTGAAAGGAGACAATGTGAGGATAAAGAACAAAGCTTCAGGTAGCACCAGCCCTGAATCAACCACGCTCAGATCATCTGCCAATGAGCCCTTGCACTGTCCCCAGCGCTGTGCTACCGCCTCACTTCAGGCTTTTCCACACATGTCGCTGCTTCCTGGAATCACCTTCCTGTCTGTCAGTGAAATCATTTCCATCTCCTAGAGCTGAATAGCTATCAGGCCAGATTTTGTAGACAAGGAAGTTGTGCCTTTGAGAGGTTGGCTGACCTGCCCATGATTGCAGAGTAGAGAGCAGAGACAGCATTTGACACAAGCATGTATTCCCGTAAGAATAGAACATATTTGGATTATACTATTTCAAGTCCAATGAAAGAGCAAAGGAAACTATTAAGTAGTTAAAGGTGTCTTGTTACTCTGTACTCTGACTCCTGCTAGTATTAGAAAAGTTCTAATAAATGCTTACTTTTACTTTTAGGTACTAAATTCTTTTGAGACTGAAAACTCAATTTGAATTATAATATGTGTTAATTGCCCATAGTACTTGAAGTGGGCACTAAGAAAACAGGGACAAGACTAATTTGGGAAGTGGACGAGTATATCTTCTAGTGCCTCCCTATTCATTGGTATTTTGTTTTCCTGCTGTGCAGAGTCCAGGGCTGTACTTCCAAGTCTTCTTACTGTCTTCCTCACCGATGTGCTAAGGGATAGAAAACTCAGTTGGGCATTAAATCAAAGATGATAAGGTGCTTACTGTAGTTTACTATAATAAATTATCCTTTAAATTACCATGTGGATAAAATGAATTCGGAAAAAGAGTATAAATGTTGAGCATGTATCATGTTTCTCTGAAAATAAGACACAACTGGAAAATAATCAGCCTTGAAAACTAGAGGTCGTCATGCCAGCCCTAGTTTGCCTGTTCTCACCTAGCTACCACCCCGGTATAATCACTGAGAAGAGAATAGAGCAGTGTAATCTTTGGCAGGATATGGCTGTCACATACTAATGTCAAGCTAGGGCTTATTTTCTGGCTAAATCTTTGGGGGAAACATGATAATAGCAGAGAAGAAAAAACACTTCCTCATTGTTTACTTTCATTTATTAGCTAGGTAACCTTGGCCAGGCTTTCCCTTGCTTTCCTAAAACTCAGTGGCTTCGGTGGTCCACAGACTTAGGTTCTCAGCCCCCCATGCTGCTAGCATTGTCTCACATGCAGTGCTGCCTTCCAGCAACCTCTGCTATGTCTCTTGACCTCCAGACAAATAAATGGGTTCATACTTGATCATGTCTCCATGGTCACTCACGACACACTGCATTTATTAATTGTGACAGGTGATGTAAGGGAAGGAAGTGACGATAAGAAGATCCAAGTGAGGTTCTGAGGCCAAGTACCTCTCTCATGCGTTCACATGATAGCATTTTACCCAACAGTTAGCTTTAGGTCTCCCGGCTCTTGGGCTGTGCCTTTTTTAAATTTTAGGATGCTGCTTCTTTAAATTAGGTCCATAGGTCAGTTGAGTGAAGCTGTTACATGAAAATTGGCATAGCTTCAGTGGCCTTATGTGTTAATAAGCATTTCAATTAGTAAAAGATGTTAAAATTGGGAAATACAAGAAGTGAAACAGAAAATTAATACTTCAAGTTTTAAAAAGGAGTAATGCATACACCTAATTCCATATCAGACTGGTATTTTGCCCTGAGGGTTGACAAACCTCACTCTGCAGGAGCAAACAGCCCGACTGACAGCTGTGGTGAAGAGTCTTGTACTGCAAGGTAGTCACATCCCTCACTTTCCATGTTATCTGTAGCAGCTTCTGTGGTACAGCTGCAACTTCCACAGTTGCCACAGAGCACAAATGCAAACAATGCCTAAAATATTTGCCATCTGGGTTTTTAGGAAAAGAAATTATCATCTATTGATATAACAATAAAGGCACATAAATATTTCATGTGACATTAGATTTCTCAGACTGTACCTCTTTAATGGGATAAGTTCTATGGCTAAGAAGAACTGCAGAGAAATTTTAAACTTTTATTGAATTGTTGTTATTGCCTGTATCGGTGGAGTTATTCTGAACGCATTTTGAGTATATAGCATAGGTAATATGTTAATGTTGTTAGGATTCATGATTGTCAGTTTAGCAGGGAAGAGGAAAGATAAAATCAAAGCAGCTACCTTATTGTAATATTCATTATTTTCTCGTTAACAGTGCATTTTTGGAAAGGGCCTAGAAACCTGGAACACTGAGTACTCCCAGGCCCAGAAGGTAGTTTCTGAATATTAGTGCTACGGAAGTGAGCCAGACCTCGACATCCTGGCAAGCACCATGTTTGTGGTGGGAAGCCAACACAGTGAGCCTGGGTTCCCGTGATGAGGCAAAGCTCAGGGGAGGGATCACAGTCAGGCATGGTCATTTCCAAAGGTCACTGGAGCCAAGTTGCAAGGTCTCATTAACCAAAGAGGAGAGCACTTGAACATCAACATATAAACAAATAAACAAGCCAAAACCCTTTGTCACTACTGGTGGTACCTAGGTTCCCAATATCTTATAACCAGGATTGTCAGTTTAATAATTAAAGGAAAGGAAAATAATATTTTGCCTAAGCATATGAACTGTATTTTGGGATAACTATTCTAGTTATCAAAGGAAAATTGCTTTGCTGATAATAAGTTGAAAAGAAGATATAAAAATTTAAAATAAGTATTTAAACCTGTAATGAATTGCTGTAGTGCCAAAGTGTCAGAAGACTTGTAGTGAGGAATCTCATATTAGAAGCATCAGGTTGTCATGACCTGAACCTGCCAATTGTCAATAAAATGGAACAAAGAGAACTTATTGTGCATCCTCATATAATGTACTGTGCAGTTCTCAGAACCAGCTGTGAGAAATACTGAACCTGAATGAAGTCAAGTCCCAGGTCCAGCTTGGACCCTGCAGGAAGCACAGGCACCCGAGGCCTGAGTTAATAACACTTTCAGGCTACACAGCTAGACAGGCTCAGCTGGTTTCCTTAAAGAAGTGAAGAGTGTAAATAAGGGGAAGAGAGTGCAAAACTGACAGAGTGAAAGACTCAGAGAATTTGATAAATTAACTGCAAAAGATTCCTTGGGAATAATTATGGAAATTTGCATGTGGACTGGGTATTACATGATGTCAAGGAAGTATTGTTACTTTTGTTATGAGTGATATTAATAATGGGGTCATCTGAAAACTTACCCTTGCTTATTAACTATGGCTCTAGAGAAAAAGTATAGAGAAATGTCCCAAGGATAGATACAGTCGTTAAACTATACAACCAAAGATAGAAAAGAGAGCTGAAGTACAGCAACGTATTGATAATTTTTAAATCGGACAGATGAGCATATCAGAGTCTTTACCTTCTTTCTTAAGTTTCATAAACTATCATTAAAAGAAGGTTAAAAAAATCAACTGATACATTGTAGCAATAAATTTCCTGTGCCTAAAGCCAGAGATACTTTCACTTAGGAATCACATGGCTTTTCACTGCAGCCTTGTTTGTAGTAAGAGAAGGTGGAGTGGTTGGAGGTAACATGGTGTGAGCAGGGCTCTGGAGTGCTGTGGCCTTTCCTTAGAGAGGCATTCTGGTTTGTTATGTCCTAAGTATAGAATTGGTCAAGATGTGAAAAACATGGTGTAAAGGTTTTTACATTCATTGAAGGTAGGAAAGAAAATATACTCCACAGAGTGAATGCTGCCCAATTACAGTAGGAAAAGAAGTATGTTCTGTAGGTTGCGATCAGACCACTGTGAAAGAGGGAGCACAAGGCCAAGAACTTAAGGGTGGCTGTCTTTTTGTATTCTCTACTCCTCATGCTGAAATCAAGTCTAGGCCATCCCATAACACAAACTGTTTGATTTCTTGGGAGAAGAACTGAAGATTGCACTGTCTGACTGGCTCTCAGTGCAGAGGTGTGAGGACTGTTTTCTCGTGCATGTCATGGGTCTTCATGATTGACAAGTCTCGTCCACTGCACAGCCAGTTTGCTACAGCTTAATCACCTGCCTCACTACTTGTCATCAGTGGGGGAAGAGATAAGTTAAAGGTGTCAGAGGTATCGTATTAGGAGATACTAAGCAGCAGTTAGAAGCGAGAAATTCTGTGGGATGCACCCACAAGCAATCTGGCAACATTTAAAAATAAGAGTGCAGATAGAAAAAAGAAAGAAATAGAAAAGTCCATACGACAATTTAATTCACATATAGCCTATTTATAATATATGTTATATGCTAATTTTTAAAATAATTTTCAAGTATATAATTTTATACAAATTAACACAAAATTATGCTAGCTCCCAAAAACAAATCAAAAATTTATAATACATATCCAATACATTAAAATAGTTGCTTATAGTGAGGAAAGAAGTTAAAATTGGAAATGGGAATGAAAAATGAAAGCTAAATCAGGAAAGTGGCTTTCCACAGCATGAAAATGTCACCACATCAAATTTAGGAGCGGAATTACCCCCAACTTCTTACATCTGAAGTCTAAAAAGGCACAAAAATGCCCCACCCAGGATGTCCTGAACAAAATGAGAAATAGGAAAGGTAGAAATCTGATTTCTCAAATCTTTTTAAGTGATTCTTAATGACAAAAAAAAATGATCTGTCTTAAAGTCACCTGGTTCTAGGTCACCAGCTGAGGCCAATAACCATAAGCGTAAGCTCCCAGGAAGTGACTGCAAAATTCTCCCCAGTGTCAAATTTTTGTTGTGTATGATATGAGTTAGTTAATGCTGTATTACTTCTGAGAATGAAGAGCTATATAAATGCTAATTACTCCTGGGCAAACTTAATCTCCTATTTACCACTGAGGGAATTTCCTTTTCAATTCATCTGTAAAGGAGGAAAATAATCTATTGTTACTCTCACCAATGTTAATTATAGCAAGAGTTAAGCATAAAACAAGAACAAAGCAAAGATGATTTCCAATGTCAGTGAGGGCTAGAGGAATAGGTACCCTTGGGCCTTCGTGATAGGCATGCAAAGAGGAATTGTCAGTATCCTGTCTTCAAATTCCCTCAGATAGGGAGTTATCCTACAAAAGTAATGGCCAGGAATATGTGTAAGAATGACAGTTAGTTCAGCATGGTTTGTCACTGAAAAATGAAGAGAAGCCACCAAATATCTCTCAATGTAAAAATAATTGAGACTATTATGATATATCAGAAATTCTTATGAAGAAAGAGAATCTATACGTAATAATGTAGAAGCAGCACTCTACAAGGAAACGTTTCCAAGAAATACTGCTGAGAGAAAAAAATATCATAGAACAGTATGTATCATCTGACATCAATTTTGCTTTTTAAAAAAGAAAATGGATAAAATATTTTAGCATGTGCGGAAAAACAAAGTTGAATATATATGCTCTGAATAGTTAATGGTAGTTATATCTAGGACATTGGGGAACTTCTGCTTTATATATCATATACATATTGAGTGGTTATATTTGAACACATTCCTACATCTATAACCAGAAAACAATAAAGATTATTGGTCTCCTAGTATGTTATCAAGACAGAAGCCTAGGAATGCCTGTCCTGCACTATATGATGTACTGAAGCAATACCCCTGGAAAATAACATGTCTTTTTCAATTAGATATTATATAATCAAGGAAATTTACATCCAGGAAGTAACTGGCTTCTTATAGGAGCAAATGTTTGCCCCATAATCAAGCAAAAATGATATAAGCAAGAAGTGTCCAAATGAGGCCAAGTGCTTATGCACATAGAAAGTCCCAAAGAGAATAGATGAGTCTTTAAAAATAAAACATAACTTGTTTTCATAACAAGATTTACAATCATCTGAACTGATTTATTTTCTTCAATATGACTTCCACTGAAACACAGAATACCTTTCTAAAGCAGAGTCTGAAATGGCACTTGATTCAGTCTCTGTCCTCTTCCCTGAAGAGAACAATGAATCAGGTATGAGGAGAAATCTAAAGAGGAGTGTGAGGACTCTAGCTGAAGCTAACCTGGGGCCTGTTAGCAACCCAAGCCCTTGTCTAGCCAGTGGCCTTGGCTGTACTTAGGGGAGAATCAAAACTCATAATAGTAGCCAACATGTATTAATTGTTATCGATGTGTGAGGTAAGGTACTGTATGTCTGATAGGTAGGAGCTTCCTTATTTCCCACAACTCTGCAGGGTGAGGACAGTAGCTATCCTGTTTGGGGGCAACTGAGACACAGGGAAATTAAATGCTAGGTCACACAGAGAGTAAAGTCAGAGATGGCCTTCTGTCTGGGCAGACTGGTTCCAGCCCATCCTTGCGAACTGTATCAGCCTGGGTTCAGTCAGGAAAGGAGAACCACCAAGGATATCATGGAATAAGGAATTTATTGTAAGAACTGGATCTTCCTGAGATGTGAGAAGTCCCAGAGGACTAAAAGCTGAAGGACCAGCGAAAGGCCATGTATTATTAGTCTGTTGAAGCTGCCATAGAAAAATACCATAGACTGGTGGCTCAAACAAGAGTTCATTTGCTCACATTTTCAGTGGATAGAAGTTTGAGGTTAAAGTGTCAGTGAACTTGTTTCTTCCAAGGCTTCCCCCCTTAATCTGTAGAAAGCTGATTTACCCCGGTGTTTCCAAATAGCTTTTCCTTCATGCCCATGTGTGTTCTGCTTTCCTCTTTGTATAAGGAAACCTCACCTGTCCTGTGCCCTGATGTGGGGGTCATATGATCCAAACATGCAAACTCATTTTATGGTCATCATCACCTTCACAGGCCTGTCCCCCAATTCTGCCACATCCTGAAGGACTGAGGATTATGTGGGGAGATACACTCAGCCCTTCACGTGTCTGATCCAGCTCTGGCATGACGAGTGAGTCAGAGAATGCGGGCAAAGCTGAGCACACAAGACACTCCCAGCCACTGGAAGGCAGTGCCTGAGGGAGCAGATATAGACATCCACCGTGTGTGCTGGCTCTCCAGGGCTAATGTGCAGGCTTACAGTGGCCTCTGGTTCACACTCACACTGCTCATCAGCACTGACCATCGGAATGGAAAGCCGGGTGTGGAGAGGGAAGGAAAAGGACATGATGGACCCTAGCAGCAGCTCAGTGCCACCTCTTGACCTCTCCTGTCAACATTGAAGTTAGGATTGCAATAGCTGCTGCTTCGCTTCCGCATCCCAGCACTCACCCAGCTTCACTCTTGGCAGCTGTAATCCAGACTGCAAGAAAAGGATTTCTAGGGACCGGGAAGATGGCTCAGTGGAATAAGTGCTTCCCAGGGAAGTGCTAGGGCCTGAGTTCAATCCCTGGCTCCACAAAAAAAAAAAAAAAAAAAAAAAAAAAAAAGGATTTCTGGGAAACGTATGAACATAACTAACCTGTTGAAAGATAAGTGCAGAATCAGTTCTGTTTTTAAATACTCTATATTTGGGTTTCCATCATATACAAACTTGCAAACCTTATTAGGCTCACTAATAAGATCTTCACAATGAGAATATGCTAAAATATGTATAAAGTTATGATTGTATGCCATAAGAGGAGATAACCTTTACAGAACTGTTACTGTATTTCAGGCATGGTGCTAGGATCTCTTAAGTGTATTGTTCTATTCAATCTAATATTATAAGCAGTGTTATTGGCATACATGATTTAAAAATAAAAAAAACAAACTTAGAAGGATAAAGCATTTTTTTAAATCATATAGTTAGAAATGACAAAAATAATGGCTGACTTTTTTTCCTGATTGCTAAGTATTGCTAAGTATTTGACACTATGATTTAATTAATTCATATTACCGCAATATTTGAGTCAGAGGCTATTATTATTATTATTATTATTAATATTATTATTATTATGATACCCTGTAGGAAATTGAAGCATAGGTTACTTCAGTCCCTTGTTCAAGGTCATACAGCAGCTTACTGGTGAGATCAAGTGTGGCAAAGGTAGAGATATTTATTATTAATTTCATCTGGTCTGTTATTTCCTAGAGTCCTTTGCAGTTGGTTGTGATCATGTGACTACCTGTAGGCAATGGGCTATAAGCAGAAGTAATGTGTCATTACTGGGCTGAGGTGTAGAAAACTGTGTGTGAAAATTTCATACTCCTTCTTCTCTTACTGCAGTGTCTAGGGTTATTCCCTAGACAGGTGAAATCTCCATCAGGTTGAGTCTCCAAATAATTGTGCATAGCTATCTTGATGGTCATGTTGGATATAATACAAGGAAGAAGTAAATCTCTGTAATGCTGAAACACAGGGAATTAATGTGTTATTATAGGTTCCCTCCCTTTCTTGACTGATACAGCTTGTGCTAGTTTGTTTCTAGGAGCCTACATTTAAAAAAAAAAACTGTGGTTCTAAGCTATGGTACCATTTCCAATGGTATTATGGAATGAGAAGTAATCTGCATATGATTATACTTCTAAAATAACAAAACATACCATAGTGTAAGCCATCAGGTTTCCTTTGACCACAAGTTCTGGGCACTTTGAGGCCAGTTATTAATCAATCCATGATGATTCACTTGGGAATAATATGGAGGAAGAAGTGTCAAATTTTATCTATGATGTAAGATTATTTTTCCTAGAATTGGCAATACAAAAGAACAAATAAAACTCTAAAGCAGTGGTCTGTTAACTATGGACTGCCACCTATTTTGGTGAATAAGATTTCACTGGAACATCACTAGATCCCTTCACTCATTTGTTCATCCAATTATGTCTTGTTAAGGGCTAAGTTGCAATAACAGAATTGAGTATTAATGACAGAGACCATATGACCCAGAAGGCCCATAATATTTGCTCTCTGACCCTCTACAGGAAAAAGCTTGCTACTCCTTGGCCCCCTGGTATTGAAATCTGACCTGGAGCTACAGGGTTTTTCCCTTAGGGACCCCAGTGGACCCTTCAGCTCTTCACAAGAGGACTACTTGTGAATTTATTTCTTTATCAGACTTTCAGGTTCAATTAAGGCCTTAAAGGGACCTATAAAAATGTAAATGAATTATCTGCTAACTCATCACCCCAATTAACACCATGATACTTATATCTTTTCCAGTACTGTTTTTTTTTCTAGTGGTCCATTGAGAAATCAGTGACTTTGAAGTGTGTGGAGAGCAGGAAGAAAAGATTAGAATTGTTTTGGGTGAGGTGGGCAGACTTCTGTTAAGCTACCAGTCAGCTTGGAAAATGGAGAATCCATGTCATTTGCTTTGGAATTTGAATCCCATATAGTTGTTTTAGAAAGTTCACAATCATTCTTCTGTAAGGCGATCAATTACATTGCATTTTGTTTTTCTAGATTTTAAGGTGAAGTATGGGTAGTATCTCTCTGATTTGGGGAACCAAGAAGGCACATAAGCTCCTGAGCAATTTGATATCAGATCTTGTGAGTTTCTTTTCACAAGAAGGCAGAAGGGAGTTTTATGCCTTCTTTTCTGATTGGCTGAATGTCATGCATAAGGTCAAGGCGTAACCTGGGCTCTTTTCTTCCAGGAAGTATATATTCCATCACATATCCTTCAAGAGGGTTTTAGTCCTGTGTGTTATTCTCCTTACCCATACTTTCCAGACAAGCAGGGCCCCTATTGTAGGTCTCATGCCTTTGAGGACTGGTCCCTGCCCTTGTAGATAGCATTCTTCCATGAGGCAAAAAGTTGTTCTATGTCTGTAGATCAATGTCCAAGTAGCTAAGACCCTGGAAATTCCATTCTTATGGCTTTAGGCTGCTCCCAAGTGCCCACATCTATGGATTTTATTGTTCTCGCAGATGCTAGGAGTGGGTCTGGTCAGTACATCAACTAATCTTCTGATACTGCTTTGCTTCTTGTGCTATTTGATACTGTGAATGAACTAGGGGCAGGTGTTCACCCTAATTCCTAGTTGGGAATTTGCCACGTGCCTTCTTATTTGGTCCA
>PVKA01005911.1:7858-20686 GCA_004027165.1 Ctenomys sociabilis
AACCATAAAAAAAAAAAAAAAAAAAAAAAAAAAAAAAAAAAAAAACCAGTAGTCTCAAGCTATACATAGTACCAAAACCTGGGGGCCAGTACCCCTCTTTAGAGGGACTTAAAGTCCTATTTTGAGGCTCTTGTGTCTTAAGAGACCACCCTGTGACTTGATTCTCAGCTCACACTCTAGACACTTCCTACCAGCTTCAGACTGGGTAAGGTTTTGTGCTGTTAAGATCTTTCTCTCTGTCTCTGACTCTCTCCTCCCCTCCTACATTGGCCTCTGCCTCATCCTGGATAGTGGGGAGCATGGGTGCCAGTGCAACACTCAGTCCTGGTGCCAAGCACCCATGCCCAGCATACCCCAACCCACCTCGCCCCAAGCCCACTGACTGCCCTCACAATTGTGGCAGTGTAGCATAGTGGGCACACAGACCCACCACACAGACCCACCACAGAAGCTAAGGTCCAACTGGCAGTTCTGTACACAGCAGGACCACAGCACCTTTGCAGGCAGCCCGCCATCCAACACCTGAAAGCTGAACATGGCACCTCCACACACAGCACTCTGTCTGTACAAGCATGTCTGAGCCCACCTGGATATGGAAAATATAGGCCTTACACCCTCCTCACTCTTCCCCGCATTGCCAGAGTCTCATTTGTGTGGTGGGCCATGTCCCTGGCCACACCACCACCATTCCCCAGCCATAGCTTTCCCTGAACCAGCCTGCACTATGTCGCCCCCACCCTCCCTCTTGCCACCTCACTGTGACTACCTGGCTCTGCAAGCAAGCTTGTCTGCAGCCGGCCTGCACCTCCCCAGGGCCACCTTATGAAGGCCCACGGCTGCTCATAGCAGCACAAGGCCCAAGCTTCAGGGCTCAGGCTGCACACTGCTCCTCTAACCTTCCACCATATCCTCTCCCGACCCTACTCTGCAACTCCACCACACACTAGGTCCAGATACCCTCCACCCTTCTGTACCCACTCTGCAAAGTGGCAAGAACAAAAAATATAATTCTCTGTCAGATGTCTCCCAGGTCAATCAGTATCTAAGCTCTTTCTCTTAGACTCTTAAAACTCCCAGTTTTTCTCCAAATTATCAAAAGTTAGCTGTGGACTCTTTGATTGGAGACTGCTCTTCCCTCCAAGAGGTTAAATTCATAAAATTTACAACTGTTTATCTGTAACAGGGTACAATAGTTATCAAAAGCAATTTACATCTGTCTCTCATATATGCCAAATAAGATTGCTTTAACTAATCTTCTCTTCTGGATGTTCATCAAGTAAAATTTAGTGATCAGAAATAGAAAGATAACTGGGCTTAAAAAAAAAAAAAAAAAAAAAAAAAGGAAGCCAATATTTCAGTTCTGCCCCTTCTAAATCAGCAGAGACCCAGGACATGGGAGGACTTTTCTACAGGATCCTATGACATTGGTGAGCCCACCCAACCTCCTCAGCAGGAGGACTGCTGGGCCCCAGAAGACAGGAATCAATAAATGTAGTGTGCAAGAGGAGAATCACCAATAGAGAAAAACCTGATGCTTTCACAGAAAGCAACATGGTCAAGTAAGACTGTGACCCATCCTGATAGCTGGCACCGACAGAGGAGCTGAGGGGTGCTATACATGGTTCTAAAAGTAATACCTGAAGAGGCTTACCTGACCTTGGTAGATAGCAAGAAATCAATTTTGATTAACACTTGGTCTTAAAGACCCAGCAGAAAAGTACAATTAAGAATTAGATAAACTTTTGTCATCTATTTATATGCCCTCCAAAGTAGCAGTTATGGGGACAGGGACACGGCTCAGTGGAATAAGCACTTCCTTGGCAACGCGAAGGCCTAATTCCTGGTTCCACAAAAAAAAAAAAAAAAACCTAGGAGTTATTCACTATAAAGGACACCTGAATTTCTCTCCCCTAAATTAAAAAAAAATTAATTAATGAGAAAAGCTACCCTACAAAATTAAATCTCCTTAGATATCCTGACAGCAGCACAAGGGGATAGTTGTGCAATTATAAAGGCTAAATAGTACGTGTACATTCCTGATACTTCTGCTGATATCATCATGACTATTCAAGATATTAAATAACAGGTTAATGACATGCCAGATTTTAAAATTCCCTGGACCTCCTTTTTACCCTCTTTATGGGAACCTATTACTTGCTTTCCCTGGTAAAAATATTTTTTGTTTACACTCGATTTTGTTGTTTGGCCCATGCTTACTTACAGCTTCTTTGGCCTTCTCCAGACTTAAAGCTGCATGTCTGCCCAAGACGAGAGCACCTATCATCTATCAAGGACCTTTCGATAGACCCTCTGGAGAGTGTCTCTCACAACCAGTCACAGCTACGAACCCTTCAGCCTGAAGCAGACAGAACAGTCATTGCCCCCTGCCCCCTCAAGGCAGTTTGAGATGCCTCTACAGAAGGGGAATATCATAGACAGCTAAGTTACATAAAAATATTATAAGCAGTCAAATAGGACTGAACCCCCTAGAAGATCAAGACAAAAGGTAAAAATGCTGCAACTGTGACTAGAGATGCATCAGTTAGAAGTCAGGCCTCAAGGTAACAACAAAAGGCCTATATACTCCCCAAGGGGTGACCTAAACATTTTGCTTCTGTAGGGAAGGTTTTATATTCCTGCTTTACGTATGCTGCATTTAGACTTGCTTAAAAACACCATCTAATGGAATTTGATATTAACAACAGGTAAAATTTAGAAAATGCTATAAAAATGTGTCTTCTTATTAAATCTGTTCGATAATTTAGAAAAAAAAAATACATGCCTACTAATCACGGCCCAGGTGTGGTGGTGCCCGCCTGTACTCCCAAGCACTCAGGAGGTTGAGGCAGGAGGATTGCCACAAATTTTAGGCCAGCCTGGGCTATAGAGTTAGTTCAGGAGCAGTCTGAACTATACAGCAAGACCCTGTCTCAAAAACCCCAAAACAAAAACAAAAGAAAAAAGTCACAAGACTCCTCCAGTCATTTCTGCCTCGTTCTTCTTTCATATGCATATAAAAACTGGTGGATGTGCCTTTACAGTTTGGTAAATCATGGTTACTAGATGTTGACTATAAGTTCAACATGTAAGCTTGAGATATGAAATTTTAGATCAGACTTTACAAAAAATGTAGTCTTGGGGCTGGGGAGATGGCTCAGTAGAATAAGTATTTCCCTGGCAAGTGCCAGGAGCCTGAGTTCATTCCCCAGTTCCTCAAAACAAAAAAAAAAAAAATGTAGTCTTGTCTTGCTGCTAAAGAGTTCAATCCCTGGTACCATGGAAAGAAAGAAAGAGAGAGAGAGAGACAAAAGAAGAGAGAGGGAGGAAGGAAGAGGGAGGGAGGGAAGGAGGGAAGAAGGGAGGAAGGGAAGAAAGAAGGAAGGAAGGAAGGAAGGAAGGAAGGAAGGAAGGAAGGAAGGAAGGAAGGAAGGAAGGAAGGAAGGAAAGTAGGTAGGTCTTGGAAGTCTCTTCACCCTAGGCCCAGGGAAGAATTCCTCTGAGCTATTATTTATTTGCTTCTGTCTCTAGAGATGCTCTCTTTTACAAGGTAAAAAGTACTCCAACTATTTCCAACTTGCTGTTTGATATTTTCTCACTCTCTCTCAAAAAATAAAAAACAATGGTTTAGATCTCTTGATTATTAGTCTTGCTACCAATGTTTCCTTCCTTTAATGTGACTCTTACAGCTAAATTAATTATAGACCTTCTTGGCTTGGCCACCAAAGATTGAAACTGTCCAAGGGCTTTGGAGGCCCTCCTGAAACATCTTGGATGCCAAACTGTGGGTGACTCTTGTAGCGGAGTGGTAAGTCCATCTCATTCTTAATTGAAATGGGTGCCTGCCACTCTACTTTGCCTCCCTTCCAAGAACCAACCTCCTTGGCCCCAATTGCTGTTATGGATATTGATAGTAAAGTCTCCAGACCCTTAAAAACTCCCCCCATCTGGTGCCAATTGGGTCAACACCTGTTCTCGCACTCACTTTCAGTCACTCCTACTTATCCCATCCCCTTTTAGGGCAAGACATCTTAACCAGGTTATCAGCTACTCTGATCAGCCTGACACAACCAGTACGTATAGCCACCCCAGTGACTCCTTCCCTGTCCCCCTCCATAGCTCCCATTGTTTCCCTTCATTTCAACCCCAGAATCTGAGACACTTCTACCCCATATCTGGCTTCACTCCAAAAACCACTCACCATCTTTCTCAAGCCTAACTACTCCTGCCCTACCCAACAACAGTATCCTGTGCCTGGCCTGGCTGTACAGGGACTACAACCTATTATTTCTCACCTATTGTGACAGTCTCTGAACCCCCATTGACTTCCTTTACAACACTCCCATTCTCTTAGCAGAAGGCAGATAGCTTTTATAGGCTGGTACAAGATCTGTGCACTATAACTAAATTGTCCTTCCCATATATCCATGATGCTTAGCCCTCACCACCAACTAAAAATGCTCCTTTCTTGGCATAATAAAATACTTTCCCCTCTGAGTTCCTGGCTTTGCTTTCCTCACTAAACCCCTCTACAAACTCATAAAAGAAAACCCCACTGAACCCTTCATCACAGATCTTGCCTCACTTTTCTTTTCAAACCTTGAAAGATGCTCTGTTACTCCTAGAAATGCTCAGAATCACCATTAATGCCCCACTCAGCCTCTACTCGCCCCATAATCTTAAGCAACTCATGTCTTCTTCCTACCTCTCACACCTTCTCCCACCCCGCTCCTGCCTTTCCACCTTTCTGTCCACTGGGACACAGAGAGGCTCACTCTACTTTCAGTGCTGTTTAACCCCAGTGCTGGTCACAGAAATCCCTTTTGGGAAACACTGTCTTCCCTTGGTGCTTGGCTCACAGCGGGGATGCCTGCCTTGACCACTCACCCAGGTTATGACCCTGATCCCACCTGGAGACAGCTGTTTTGGACCTGGTTGCTATTCTCATCTTGCCACACTGGGCATAACAATTACCTCTCTTTGCTCTCCATGGGAAAGATCCCTTCTTTGATTCCTCCCTCCTCTCCTCTAGCCTGTCTCTTAAAAACCTAAAACCTTCAAGTCCTGCTCAAAATGGCAATAAAGGCCTTTCCCATTCTTTTCTTTTACTTCTGCCTCTCTACCTTGCCATAGGACAAACCTAACACTAACCTCACATCCCACCTCATTCCCCACAGTTCTCTTATTAAGCTGCCCACACTGCCCACATGACCGCACTTCATCCACATGAAGATACGAAAAACAATGTTCACCTCCCCCACTCTTTTTTTCTTTGTAACAACAAAGAGACAGCAATGTCATGCCCAATGTGTAAGGCCATCACTGACAGGCATGTCAGGAAACCACGGAAGAACAAAACCATGTCCATCAGCACTGCCCATCCCCCAAAAAGTGACCACACTCATCAGATGCCTAGCTTATTCAGAGAAGCACAACCACACTGTCTCAGCCCCAAATTCCTTAAGGCAGTGAACTCCTCCTCTCTTCTTCTTTTTTTTATATCTTTCATTTTTTTCTTTGTCTTATTTTATTTTTGGCAGAACTGGGGATTGAACTCAGGTCCCTGCGCTTGCCAGGGAAGCACTTATTCCACTGAGCCATCTCCCCAGCCCCTCCTCCCCATCTTTTTTCCCCCTCTCCTTTAAACCCTTAGTTTTACCCTCCCTTCCTGCTGATTTTGTTCTCCGAACTCAGCTTGCTCCAATGGGAGTGAGTAAAGAGCCTTGGTCCCTTAGAAAGGACTTTCTCAGGCGTTCTCTCAGGCCCCTGGCCTGCTCATGCTCTCAGCAGTCTCTGTTTAGTCTCCTCCTCCTCCTTGACATTTATACCAAAATACACAATAGTGGCCCTGGGCCAGCATTCTTCTTTGTTATGTAAGCTATTTACACCTGTCAGGACTCACTTTGGCTACAGAAGTTATTTACACTCTGGTATTGGGACATGTGCCTGCTCTAAAACCTTGCTGACTTGAACTTAATGTCCACTGGAAATCACCCCAGACACACAGCCTTAATCAAACTGTAGCCATCTCAGGCTTCATTCTTCCTTACAGAAAAGAGCTTAAATTTAACTTTGTTGTTTTTTTTCAGTGTTAGTATATATTTTTTTATTCTTATTTTTACATTTACTTTATTTTATTGAAGAACAAATAGCAATGAGACAGTTTCAAATCAAATTAATAGGACAGATTCAACAATTAACACATTGCACATTGTTTTTGAAGTGGCTTTTTGTTGTACAAGATGTATACATGATACTCTATCTACAAACACTATTAGAGCAGATGCCTCTATTCAATGAATTAGAGAATGTAGCTGTATACCTATCTTTTTTCAAAGCTGAATTATAGTACAGTTTCAATAATTAATATTTTTTACATTGTTATCTTCCTAGTGGTTATCCATAGTACAAGGAGCAGACAGGATATCCTGTCTAAACACTACTAGTGCAAAGCTTTCTTCTCATAGAATTATTCAAAAGTACTGCACATTTATCCTAATTGTATTGTTTATACAAACACAGAATGGTTCTTCCTCTGTATCCCCCTTTTTTGTTGTTTAGTCCTGTCAAAGATGGGCATTCTATTGTCATTCAATTATTATAGGTGTAGGCCGGGCATGGTGGCGCATGCCTGTAATCCCAGCACTTGGGAGGCTGAGGCAGGAGGATTGTTGTGAGTTCGAGACCAGCCTGAGCTATAAAGTGAGCTTAAGGCCATCCTGAATTGCATAGTAAGACCCTGTCTCAAAAAGACATTAAAAAAAAAAAAAGATTATTATAGGTGCTTAAATTCACCAAAACAATCCAACACAGTCCAGCAATCCACGATAATAGTGGGTTATCTGAAGAAGTTGTTGACTAGAGCCATTTACAGCTCAGCTTATTACTATGGCCTTATTTTATATACCTCGTTTTTATACTTTTCTGCTGGATGGTTAAGACTGAGATAAAGCAAGATCTATAAAACAAAAAATGTAACTTTTGTATCTGATGAGGTCAGTCAAGTCCTCTCAGGGTTTATCCTGTAACCCTGTACCTCACTCTGTAGATTCTTTGTTCGTGTCAGCCATGTGGGTGAGTCACAGCCATTGCTTCACCAGTTTGCTCTCTGTGGAAGCCTGAGAGAAAGTTTTCTCTCCATGTGACTCTGCTTAGGCACACTATAGATCATTGATCACATTCCTCTGTGTCTCCATAATCTCCTTGATCAGAAAATTTGGGACACAACTGAGTTCCATGATGTTACAGTACAGGTTCTCCTATGTCCTGAAGTCTTCACTGACTGAAAGGCTAGGGCCAAAATGTTGGCTGACCTTGGGGCCCTTCCATTTCTCCAATTTTTGATCTGCAAACCATCCAGAAGAGAAGCTGATTATTACCCTGTAACATATGCAGTTCAGTTTACCCTATCTGACTAAATTCTTTTTAGTTGTTATTATATCTTTCTATTTGTATTTCTTCTTTTTATTTTTATTTCTTTTTTTTTTTTGTCTTTTTGAAACTGGGTCTCATTATGCAGTTCAGGCTGGTCTTAAGCTCACTTTGTAGCTCAGGCTGGTCTCAAACTCACAACAATCCTCCTGCCTCAGCCTCCCACATGCTGAGATTATACGCATGCACCACCATGCTCAACCCTTTTATTTCTTATACTAGGGAGACTATATGATATTTGTACATGTGTGTCTGGTTTATTTCACTTATGAGTATATATTCAAGTGGCATCCACTTTAATATAAATGCTTCAAGTTTATCATTCTTTATAGCTCAGTAATACTCCATTGTATAGAAATACCACATCTTTTTCAACCATTCCTCATGTGATTGACATCTTGGTTGTTTCCAAGATTTTGCTATCACAAATTGTGCTGCTATAAACATAGATACACATATATCACTACGATATGATGTTTTCAGTTCCTCCAGGAAAATTCCCAGTAAGGGAATAGCCAGCTTGAATGGGATTTCCAGTCCTAGTTTTGTGAGGAGTCTCCACACCGATCTCCACAATGGTTGCACCAGTCTACATTCCCACCAGCATTGGAGAAGCTTTCCCTTTTCCCCACAGCCTCTCCAACATTTGTTGTTAGTTGATTTATTTATAATAATTCTTTCTGGGGTGAGATGGTATATCAGTGTTGTTTTCATTTGCATTTCATGGATGGATAGTGATGTGGAGCATTTTTTCATATATTTATTCCCTTCTTTAATTTCATTCTGAGAATTGCGTGTTCATCTCTGATGCCCATTTCCGGATTGGTTCTTTAAATTTGAGGGCCCTAATGTATCTTAGTTCTTTATAAATTCTAGAGAGCAGACCTTGTCTCAGTGCTTATTAGTTAAGATTTTTCAAAATTTGTGGGTTGTCTTTCCACTTTGTTGACAATTTCTTTTGATGCACAAAAACTCAATAAGAGTTGATCCCAGTTGTTAATTCTTTGAAGTGTTTCCCATGTGAATACATGTTTGTTCATGAACTCTTTGCCTACCCCTATGTCTTTAAGAGTTCTCCTACTTTCTCTTCCAGGAGATTGAGTGTTTCTGTTTTAATGTTTAGATCTTTAATCCATTTTGACTTTAGCTTAATGCCTGGTGACAGACCTGGCAAGTTTTAGTTTTCGGCATGTAGAAAGCCACTTTCTTCCAGCACCATTTGTTAAAGAGGCTATCTTTCTTCCAGTAAGCGTATTTGGCCCCTTTGTCAAAGATCAGATGGCTGAGTGTGTTCATAGAGGCCTCTGTATCTTCTAATATATTCCATTGATCCATAGGTCTATTTCATTGCCTATATCATGTTGATTTTTATCACAGAGGCTTTGTAGTATAATTTCAAGTCAGGAATTGTGATGCCTCCTGCCTTGTCTTTGTTGGCCAGGATTGCCTTTGCTATTCTAGTCTTTTCTGGTTCCAAATAAATTTTAGGAACAATTTCTCTAGGTCTGGAAGGTATGTTGGTGGCAATTCGATAGGGATTGCATTAAATCTGTACAACAGTTTTGAGAATATGGCCATCTTCATGATGTTGGTTCTTACTACCCAGGAGCAGGGAATATCTTTCTATTTTCTGAAATCCTCTATGATCTCTCTCTCTCTTTTTTTCTTTTTTTTTTTTTTTTTTTGGTGGAACCAGGGATTGAACTCAGGCCCTTGTGTTTGCCATGGAAGTGCTTAGTCCACTGAGCCATCTCCCTGGCCTGATATCTCTTTTCTTAGGGTACTGTAATTTTTCATGAAAAGATCTTTGACTTCCTTGGTTAAGTGAATTCCAAGGTATTTCATTTTCCATGGTGCTATTGTAAAAGGTATTGTTTCTATAGTTTCCCTCTTAGCGTGTTTGTTATCTATGTAGAGGAATGTTATTGACTTTTGAGTATTGACTTTGTATCCTGCTATGCCTCTGAATTTGTGTATCAATTCTAGTAGCTTCTTGGCGAAGTTTTTTGGGTCTTCCAAGTAAAGTATCATGTCATCTGAAATTTAACTTCTTCTTTACCTATTCTTATTCCTTTTATATCTCCCTCTTGTCTAATGGCTATAGCTAATGATTCCAAAACTATATTGAATAGGAGGGGTGATAGAGCACATCCTTGTCTTGTACAAGATCTAAGAGTAAAAGATTTCAGTTTTTCCCCATTTAGAATTACATTAGCTGTTGAGTTGTCATAGATGGCTTTTATTAAATTGTGGTAGAAGCTTTCTATTCCAATTTTCTGTAGGTCTTTGAACATGAATGAGTATTGGACTTTGTCAAAAGCTTTTTCTGCATCAATTGAGATGATCATGTGGTTTTTAGATTTCAGTGTATTAACATAGTGAATTACATTTATAGATTTTTGAATATTAAACCATCCTTGCATCCCTGGGATGAATCCTACCTGGTCATGGTGTAAGATCTTCTTGATGATTTGCTGTGTTTTATTTGCCAGGATTTTGTTGACTATTTTTGCATCTATGTTCATGAGGGAGATTGGCCTGTAGTTCTCCTTTTTGGTTGTGCATTTCCCTGGTTTTGGAATCAGTATAATACTTGCCTCCAGAAATGATTTTGGGAGGACTGCTTCATTTTCAATTTCATTGAAGAGTTTCAGGAGTGTAGGGATTATATCTTCTATAAATTTCTTGTAGAATTCAGATGTAAATCCATCAGGACCTGGACTTTTCTTTGTCAGCAGGCTTTTGATTACATTTTGTATCTCGTTGGCTGTTATTGGCTTATTGAGAGTTGTTCTATCTTATTGATTCAGTTTTGGTAATTTATACCTTTCAAGGAGTCTGTCCATTTCTTCTGTGTCTTCTGTTCTTTGAGTGTAAAGATTCTCAAAGTAGCTACTGATAATCTTATGAATTTCCACTGGGTCTGTGGTGATTTCGCCTTTTTCATTTCTTATTGCTTATATTTGAATTTTTTCTTTCCTCTTCTTGATGAGGTTAGCTAGGGGCTTATCAATTTTGTTTAGTCTTTCAAAGAACCAGCTTTTTGATTTGTTGATTCTTTGACCTGTTTTCTTCATCTCAATTGAATTAATTTCTGCTCTAATCTTTATGATTTCTTCCCGTCTTTGGGCTCTGGGTTTGGTTTTCTCTCCCTTTTCTAGATGTTAGAGGTGTAGCATTAGGATGTTTATTTGTTCCTGTTCTGTTTTCCTAATGTGTGATTTCATAGCTATCATTTTCCCTCTGAGAACTGCTTTCATCGCATCCCATAAATTCCGATAAGTTGTGGTTGAATTTTCATTGAATTGTAGATATTGTTGAATTTCTTGTTGAATTTCATCTGTGACCCATTGATTGCTGAGTAGGGTGTTGTTTAATTTCCATGTATTTAGCAGGTTTTTCTGGTTTCTTTTGTCATTTATTTCCAGTTTCATTGCGCTGTGGTTGGATAATATGCATGGGATAATTTCTCTTTTCTTGGATACACTTAAGCATGACCTATAGACTAGTATGTGGTCTATTTTAGAAAATGACCTATGTGCAGCTGAAAAAAATGTGTATTCAGCTGTGGTTGGGTGGAACACTCTGTATATGTCCACCAGGTCCATTTGTTCAAAGGTCTGGTTCAGTTCTGCTACTTCTTTGCTAATTTTTTGTCTGGTTGACCTATCTTTTTGAGATAAGGGGGTGTTTTGAGACCCTGTCTCAAAAAAAAAAAAAAAAAAAAAAAAAAGATTTGTCTTATATAGTTGGGTGTTCTTGTGTTTGGTGCATAGGTATTTTTGAGTGTTACCTCTTGCTCTTGAATTTTTCCCCTAACCAATATATAGTGGCTTTCTTTATTTTGTTTGATCCTTCTTGGCTTGAAGTTGAGACTATTTGAGAACAGAATTGCTACTCCTGCTTTTTTCTGAGGTACTGGGGCATGTAGTATTGTTTTGCATCCTTTGACTTTAAACCTATTAATGTCTTTTTGAGTTAAATGTGTTTCTTGTATACAGCATATTGTTGGGTTTTGTTTTCTAATCTATTGTGCCAGTGTATTTCTCTTAATTGGTGAATTGAGTCCATTTACATTGATAATTATAATTGAAATTTGTTGACTTATGATTGTCATGTTATTTACCTCCTGTTTTCTCTTTTTTGTCCTGTGTTTAATTGTTTGCCCTGTTTAGTGGGTTCCTTCTGTTCTCATTCATGGAGTCTGGTCACCGTGGTCCCTCTCTAGAACATCTTTCAGTAGCCTATGTAGGGATGGCTTTGTCATCACGAAATTCTTTTTTTTTTCCTACAGTTGATTTTTTTTTTCGGAACCAGGGATTGAACTCAGGCCCTTACGCTTGCCTGGGAAGCACTTATTCCACTGAGCCATCTCCCTGGCCCATGAAATTCTTTAGTTGTTCTTTGTTGTGGAAGTATTTCACTTCTCCATCAAACTTGAAAGAGAGTTTTGCAGGGTATAGTAGTCTGGGTTGGAATTTTTTTTCATACAGGTCTTGAAGAACTCTGCTCCATGTTCTCCTTGCCTTCATGGTTTGTGTAGAGAAGTTGGCTTAATTCTGATGGGTTTTCCTTTGAATGTGATCTGCTTCTTTTCTATAGCAGCTTTCAGTATATTATTCTTTCATTGGATTTGTGGGATCTTGACTATTATATGTCTCGGTGTGTTTTTAGTTGGGTTGACGTTATTTGGTATTCTGTATGCTTCGGTTCCTGAATGTTGGACTGTTTCCTCATACTTGGGAAGTTTTCTGCTATTATTTCTGCCCATATTCTTTTTATATCATTTGTATTCACTTCATTCTCATTGATGCCTATTAATCTCACATTGTTCATCCTGGCATCATCTTGCAGGTGATGGATTATTTTTTCCTGCATCCTCATTGTTTTTAAGAGATCCTTTCTTACCTTTTCACTAGTTGCACCAGTGTCTTCAAGATCTGAAACTCTGTCTTCTCTTTCACTCAAATGGTTTTGTGGACTCATGATTGAGATTTTAAGTTCTTCTATGTCTCTTTGACTCTGCTTCATGCAATCTATTTCTTTCCTGTATTGCTCAATCAACAAATCTGTCATATTTCTAAAGTCCTCTATTTTTTTTAATCAATGTCTTCTTTAGAGGTAGCTATTAATTCTTTAACTGCAGAGTTTTTTTCCAAATTGGGTTTCCTCCATAATTGATTTCTGTACTTCAGATGATATGATTTCAAAGATTTCTATTCTTATTTCAGAAATTATTTCTGCTCTGAGTTCCTCTTTGCCTTTCTGCTGTTTTTCTTTGCTTGCGACACTGTTAATTCATATGTTTCAGCTGGAATAGTGTTCTCTGCACTTGTTCTAGGTGGCATTGGATTTCCCCCATACGTTTTTGGATTTGTTTCATTGCTTCAGATGCTATGT
>PVKA01005911.1:20786-49103 GCA_004027165.1 Ctenomys sociabilis
TTTTTTTTTTTTTTTTTTTTTTTTTTTTTTTTTTTTTTTTTTTTTTTTTTTTTTTTTTTTGCAGAACTGGGGATTGAACTCGGGCCTTTGCACTTGCCAGGGAAGCACTTATTCTATTGAGCTATCTCCCTGGTTCCAGATGCTATGTATTGAAAAATTTCTTCTTTTATTTCAGGCATTAATTCTGGTCTGAGTTCCACTATACCTTTGTGCTGTTGTTTCTTTACTTCCGTCTCTGTTAATTCATTCATTTCAGCTGAGCTAGTGTCCTCTGCACTTATTGGTGGGCTCAAGGCCTGAGATTGCATTTTGCTCCTTGTCTTTGTAATTTTATATAGCCCTGACCTCTGTCCTTTGGTGTAAAGCTTTGGTGCATTTACAACCTTAGCGTGTAATGAGATTCGGGTGTCAGTCTATTAAGTTTGAGATTATCCAGTTATGCCTGGGCTGGATCTAACTGTTGTGTTCAGTTCCTTTTTGCTGCAGCCCTTCTGGCACAAATGTGAGCCTGTGGTTCCCCTCTGTTGTGTCCCTGGCCCAGAGAGCACTGGGGAGCGCAGAAGCTCTCCCACACACTCACTGGGCTGTGCTGGGTTTGATCAGGGGTCGGAACTTCTCACTCATTCAGTGTGCTTGAGGGCAGGGGTTCCACGGAGTTGCAGGGTGAGATGGGCTGGGATGGATTGCCTAGAGTCTCTGAAAGTCTCTCTGGCTTGGAGGTCTTGGAGGCGGGGACTCCGGATGGAGCTGGCTGCTGGAGGCATGCCAGGAAGCTGATAGTTCTCCCACACACTCACCTGGCTGGGCTGGGGTCGATCAGGGGCTGGAAGAGTCACAAAACTTCTCACTTGCTTGGTGGGCTTGGGGGCAGGGGCTCTGGGGAGTTCCAAAAGTATAATTAACTAGTAAGATTACAAGTGTGGCCATTTAGGTAACATTGATCCAGTGGGAAATCACAAGGTGGATATGAAATGGGACAAAACTATGGTCAACCAATAAAATTATGTATATGATTGCTTAGGCATTGTTGGTTAAACAGGGATCAAATGGGGAGGCAAGTCACATAGCAGGTGTACACAGACTGAATAAGGACTTTTCTTGCAAGGGAGGGGCCAGGGAGGTTTGGGTCTCCCACACAAGGTGAATGATGCCTATTAAGAATATGAATCCCTGCTCTTCATCCTTAAAGGAAGGATGTAGATTTAGTCGTTTCTTGATCCTGAGGCCTGACCTTCAAGAAATGCTCCTCTAGCCACAGATGTCTTCCAACACTGACCTTTTCCAAGGACCTAGCCCTATCTGATTACCTGTAATATTTCTAAATAACTTAGCTGTCTATAACGGTAGGATAGAAGAAATAAAAGAAAGGTATAAAGAAAGCAAGGAAATTGTAACTAAATTTTTTTTCTTTTAAGGAGGTTGTACTTCTGGGACCCAATCAAAGTTAAATTTATCTACTGCTGGTGGGAATGTAGACTGGTGCAACCATTGTGGAGATTAGTGTGGAGACTCCTCACAAAACTAGGACTGGAAATCCCATTCAAGCCGTCTATCCCTCTACTGGGAATTTTCCTGGAGAAACTGAAAACATCATATCATAGTGATATATGTGTACCTATGTTTATAGCAGCACAATTTTTTTTTGAGGAAAAAACTTCATTGGATAGAAAAGCTTCTGTCGGAGAGGGACAGGAGGGGGGGCCCAATTGGGTTGCCCTGGAAGCTGCCTCTTTTTGGGACTTTTATAGGACAAAACCATACGGGACTAAGGTAGAGAAGGGGTCTCGCTTAGGTGGATGTGGAATGGGACAAAACTATGGTCAACCAATGGGATTACAAGCATCATTGTTTAGGTAAAGTTGATTAGGCCCAGGACCAAATGGGGAAGCAAGTCACGTAGTAAGCGGGCATGAATACGGGACAGGGTCTCTTCCCCTTGGGTGTTGGGCTAGTGACTCACTTGAGTCTTTTCAGGTGGTGTGTATTTAGAATATCAGTCCTAAGTGCTATTCTTTTAGCATTTGTTTGACCTTTAGGTCTGGTTCACAGCAGGAGCCTCAGTCCCTCCCAGAGTTGAAGACATCTTGTTTCCTGTATTATTTCTTTCCAGGGCCTGGCCCTGTCTGATTGCCTAAAAATATTTCTATCTAACTCTGCTGCCTGCAACATTCCCCCCTCTGAAGAAGTAACACAAACTGCCATGAGGGAATTGGGCAATGACCACTCTGGCTTCTTCAGGGCTGAAAGGGGTCGTAGTTGTTGATTGTCAGTCAGATGTACTCTTCAGAGGTTCTATCTAAAAATCTTCAATATAGCAGCACAATTTGTGATAGCCAAATCTTGGAAACAACCAAGATGTCCATCACATGAGGAATGGTTGAAAAAGACATGGTATTTCTATACAATGGAATATTACTCAGCTATAAAGAATGATAAACTTGAAGCATTTATATTCAAGTGGATGCCACTTGAACATATACTCATAAGTGAAATAAACCAGACACACATGTACAAATATCATATAGTCTCCCTAGTATAAGAAATATAAAGAAAAAATACAAATAGAAATGTATAACAACAGCTAAAAAAGAATTTAGTCAGGTAGGGTAAACTGAACTGCATATGTTGCAGGGTAATAATCAGCTTCTCTTATGGATGGTTAGCAACCTAAGTTCACAGATCAAAAATTGGAGAAATGGAAGGGCCCCAAGGTCAGCCAACATTTTGACCCTAGCCTTTCAGTCAGTGAAGACTTCAGGACCTGTACTGTAACATCATGGAACTCAGTTGTGTCCCAAATTTTCTGATCAAGGAGATTATGGAGACACAGAGGAATGTGATCAATGATCTATAGTGTGCCTAAGCAGAGTCACATGGAGAGAAAACTTTCTCTCAGGCTTCCACAGAGAGCAAACTGGTGAAGCAATGGCTGTGACTCACCCACATGGCTGACACGGACAAAGAATCTACAGAGTGAGGTACAAGGTTACAGGATAAACCCTGAGAGGACTTGACTGACCTCATCAGATACAAAAGTTACATTTTTTGTTTTATAGGTCTTGCTTTATCTCAGTCTTAACCATCCAGCAGAAAAGTATAAAAACGAGGTATATAAAATAAGGCCATAGTAATAAGCTGAGCTGTAAATGGCTCTAGTCAACAACTTCTTCAGATAACCCACTATTATCGTGGATTGCTGGACTGTGTTGGATTGTTTTGGTGAATTTAAGCACCTATAATAATCTTTTTTTTTTTTAATGTCTTTTTGAGACAAGGTCTTACTATGCAATTCAGGATGGCCTTAAGCTCACTTTATAGCTCAGGCTGGTCTCGAACTCACAACAATCCTCCTGCCTCAGCCTCCCAAATGCTGGGATTACAGGCATGTGCCACCATGCCTGGCCTACACCTATAATAATTGAATGACAATAGAATGCCCATCTTTGACAGGACTAAACAACAAAAAAGGGAATACAGAGGAAGAACCATTCTGTGTTTGTATAAACAATACAATTAGGATAAATGTGCAGTACTTTTGAATAATTCTATGAGAAGAAAGCTTTGCACTAGTAGTGTTTAGACAGGATATCCTGTCTGCTCCTTGTACTATGGATAACCACTAGGAAGATAACAATGTAAAAAATATTAATTATTGAAACTGTACTATAATTCAGCTTTGAAAAAAGATAGGTATACAGCTACATTCTCTAATTCATTGAATAGAGGCATCTGCTCTACTAGTGTTTGTAGATAGAGTATCATGTATACATCTTGTACAACAAAAAGCCACTTCAAAAACAATGTGCAATGTGTTAATAGTTGAATCTG
This sequence comes from Ctenomys sociabilis, assembly GCA_004027165.1. NCBI lineage: Eukaryota > Metazoa > Chordata > Mammalia > Rodentia > Ctenomyidae > Ctenomys > Ctenomys sociabilis. The sequence goes on from PVKA01005911.1 coordinate 24,615, forward strand.
TCCTATTAATTTGATTTGAAACTGTCTCATTGCTATTTGTTCTTCAATAAAATAAGATAAATGTAAAATAAATTATACTTTTGTCCCACCTTATGCCTGCGTCATCTTGTGGTTTTGCTCTATAAATTTCCCTTCAAAAGTATCATCCCTGGCGTCACTCACTTGGGACCCCTTTCTCCCTCTCTTAGACAGAAGCTATCTTTCTCTCAAAAAATACTTCCTACTCTTAATCTCCAGTGCTCCAGAATTCATTCTTTGATTTTAGAAAACAGGATGTCAGCATATCAGACTTCTTCAGGTTGGGAGTTACATTATTTGGATTGTTTGGAAGGCCTGTATTATCCTTATATCATACTCCCTGTATCACTACCTCACTCCCAGCTCTAGACCATAACACATCCAATAAACCTCTTGATGCTAACATATCTTGGAAATTATTTTTCTGATATGTAAGTAAGCAAACCTACAACCTACCCCATGCATAGGAAGTTGGAGTCCCCACCTCCTCCGGGGGGGGGGGGCTTCAGACACCGTCTTGTGACATTTGCAGCCAACAGAGAATTGTTCAGTATTATAAAAGGGCCTCTAGATGAAAAAATATAAGGTGAAGCACTGTCAGGAAAACTCGTTCTCTGGGTAAAGGTTCAACCAAAGATATGACTATAAAACCAGTTGCTAAAACATCAGAAAGATCTAAGATGGTACCTCAAAGAACATCTCAGACAGAAACATTCCAAAGGGTCTTAATGGCACTTGTTCAGAGTATGCAGTTAAACAATAGAGCATCTAAGGATCTTAAGTATATTGTTCCTCTGCAGCCACACTGGGAGGCTCAAGATAGAGAAGGTCTTGTCTTTAACAGATTTATCACTGTAATTTTTGTCAAATGGAACGATCCTGCAACAAGATTCATAGGAAAATTCACCAATTTTTAAAGACAATTATATCCCTGAAAGGGATTGAAACTTTACAAAATCAAAAGGCCTCTAGAGCCAGCCAGATAGCTCAGTGGACTAAAGTACTTGCTTAAGATGCAAGAACTAGGTTCGATTGATCCCCAGCATGCCACTGAGGCGGCAAATGAGACTGGACATGATGGTGTGTGCCTGTAATCCCAGAGCTTGGGAGGCTGAAAACAGGAGGATCACTACAAGCCTGATCTGAATGGCTAGGATGGTGAGAAAACTGGCAACTACTGCTTTTCTGCAGAGCCCACACTAGCATTTGTCAACTGGATGTGAGCCCAAAGATCCGCAAGGTGTTGCAGCTTCTTTGCCTTTGCCAGATCTTCAGTGGTACCTTTGTTCAGCTCAGTAAGGCTTCAGTTAACATGCTGAGAATTGTGGAGCCATATATTTGCATGGAGGCATCCAAACTTAAAGTCAGTAAATGAACTAACATATAAGCGTGGTTATGACAAAATCAATAAGAAGCGAATTGCCTTGACAGATAATTCATTGAGTTGATCTCTTGGTAAATATGGCATCATCTGCAAGGAGGATCTGATTCATGAGATCTATACTGTTGGAAAACACTTCAAAGAAGCAAATTCCAGTAGTTATTCAAATTATAATCTTCACGAGATGGAGTGAAGACCACCCATTTTGTGCAAAGTGTAGATGCTGGAAATAGGGAAGAGCAGATCAATAGGCTTATTAGAAGGATGAACTAAGTATCTGCGTGGTGTTTTTATGATTTGGTCAGTTAATAAAGTATCTGTGAATGACAATGGAGTACCCATCTTTGACAGGTGTAGACAAAGGAAGGGGTATAGAAAGGAAGAATCATGATGCGTGTGTATAGACAGTACAGTTGGGATAGATAACACCATGCTTCTACATAATTCTATGAGGGGCAAGATTCGCACTAATGGTGGGTGAACAGGATATTATGTCGGCTTCTAGTACTATGGACAACCACTAGGAAAATAACAAGGTAGAAAGTATTAATTATTGAATCTTTGATGTAATTCAGGTATAAAAAATAAGATACACAAATAGCTACACTCTCTTAATTTACTGTTGAGACATATGCTATGATGTCTGCAAGTATAATATCATATATGCACCTTCTATGATACCAAAACATTATGAAAACAGTTTGCAGTGTATTAATTTATCAAATCCATCTTGTCAAGGTATCTTAAAACTGTCTCATTGATATCTGTACTTCAATAAAATAAAAATTTTAAAAAATAAAAATAAAAAAATAAAGTATCTGCTTCCAAATTGAAGAAAGAGAGAGAGGGAGAGAGGGAGAGAGAGGGAGGGAGGGAGAGAGAGAGAGAGGGAGAGAGAGAGAGAGAGAGAGAGAGAGAGAAAGTTGACTCTAGAAGACAAAACCAAGACACTTGTTTGTCATGGTAGTATACACTGAAATACTAGCACTCTAGGAGGCTGAGGCAGGAGGATCGTAAATTCAAGCTTAGCCTGCACAATTTAGCAACTTAGTAAGACCCTGTCAAAAAAAAATTCTTATAAAGATCTGAATGACACAGATCCAATGTGACAGGTCCAAGAAATATAGTCCAGAGTCTTCTGTATATCAAGCTAAGAATTGCAAGAATACACTTGATGGTAAAAGAAACAGAGGTTACAGTTCTTGAAGTTAATAGACAAGGTGTGTTCAGGGCATGTAGGTTTGTGCAAGCAGTAATAAAAGGGTAACACAAAAGGGGGGAAAAAAGTGGTGCCAATGTCATGTCTGAAGGATAAGCACTGCCTGCTACTCTGTGGAAGCTCTATGGAATGCATAAACTTCATATTAATAAAAAAAATCAGATATAAAGTTTACAGAAAGGAAGACATTTCACTGGGTCCTTCTTTGGAATGAGGAGGAGCTAGCTATCTAGGAGGAGCTTGATAGCTACCCCAGTGAATAGGGAACTCCAGAAAAGAAAAACATAATGAGAAAAATTAAGAGCTATCTTATAAAGGACTGCCCCTTGACTCCTCTGTAAGGTGGGGAGGAGCAGGTAGGCTAACTTATTTAAGGTGCCTGCATGGATAACCAAATTTTTTTCTGGTTTTGTTAGTTGTTCTCTCAGCAAAGTTTTAACTCGTTCTTGTCTGGATTAGTCAGAGAGCCCAAGGAAGGCCAGGCCTGGTGGCTGAGGCAGTAGAATCTCTGCATGTTTAAGGCCAGTCTGGGCTACATAGGGAGACCCTGTCTCAGAAAGACACACATGGTGGGTGGGGGGAAAAAAGACACATACAAAAAAAGCAGGGGAGGGAGGATTCCGAGTAGCAGGTAATGAGGAGATCAGCTATAAATCACCTCCAGATCCCATGGAATTTCAAAAAGGGACAGAAAATGGCTCAGATTGTGGAGAACAGGCTAGAGAAAGTTTGTCCAAAAGATCTTTATATGCACTATACATTCTGTCTTCTCAGTAATGGCTGTAGATAGATGGTTCACTTATGGAGCTTTTTGAGCTCTAAAATGTGTTTTGAGAGAAAGATGAAAGATGAGAAATATTTTTTTGTTCCATCTTACCTTCCCCATAGGATTGAGGTAGAAAATACCAAAATGGAAATAAGGAGGATTTGAATTCTAGCCCAGACAAAATGAACCAATGTATCAAAGGACAGTGCCAAACTTCCTGTTGTTTGTTTTTCTGTAAAAGTTGAAAAAGGGGTATTTTATGGTAGCTGGTTAAGGCTATTGTTTCAGTTTAACTTCTCCTCTTTTCCTTTTGTGTTGGAAGGCAGAGGAGTGGCCACAGACATTTTGGGGACTCAAAATGAGCTTAGTTGAGAATACACTCCATAAATCCAAGTATGGTGGCACATGCTTGAAACTCTAGCACTTGGAAGGCCAAGTAAGGTGAGAGACTGGCCAGCCCAGGATACATAGAGTGTAAGGCAAAGCTGAACTAGATAGCAAGATACCCAACTCAGAGAGAGAGAGAGAAATAAGTTGAGTGTGGTGGCTCAGGCCTGTAATCCCAGCACTGGAAAGGTTGAGGCAGGAGAATCATAAGTTCAAGAGGCCTGGCCAGAATACATACCAAGACCCTGTCTCAAAAAACAAAAACAAAAACAGAATGTGTTCCATTTGTCATCATATAATTTCTGTCACTAGACAGAGGCTAAGCCCACCCTACTGGTAGAATTATGTTGCAGGTTCACTGACTTCCACTGAGGGAAAAGAATGTTCAGGACACATCAGTAAGACGTAATGGAATTTATTAGAGAAAGTTAAGTGTTCACATTCAAAGAAACAGAATGCTGGCTTTCATGAGAGAGTTATACCTTATAATCTGGCACTGAATATTTTTATGGAATCATGGAGGTCTCTTCAAGACTCATGATCTGGAACATGTATCCCCCCTCCGTCACATCACCCATCTGGTGGACTGTGTTGGAACAGAAACCATTTAGATGTGTTCAGTGTTGGAATAGGGTACCCATTAATATAGCTGCTTCCAGGCTGGGGAGATAGCTCAGTGGATAAGTGCTTGCCCTGCAAAGTGCAAGGTTCTGAGTTCAATCCCTGGTCCACCAAAAAGATATCTAGATAGATAGATAGATAGATAGATGATAGATAGATAGCTGCTTCCTTGAAAATACAATTCTGTGGGAGGAAGTATATTTCACAGGTGAAAAGCACAGGCCTAGAACCCAATTTCCAGGCTTATTTGTATCTTTAGGAGCCTGAGGAATTTTTTTTTTTTTTTTTTTTTTTTTTTAATCAAGACCTTGAGCTTGCCAGCCAAGTACTACATTGCTGAGCCAGATCCCTGGCTGAGAAATTTTCTTTTTTGAGTGAATTTCTTGGAAGGAAAAAAAGACTTGAGTAACTTTTATGTTTTAAAACTGTATAGCTCAGTAGAATAAGTGCCTACCTGGCAAGCATAGGGTCCTGAGTTCAATCCCTGGTATGGCAAAAAAAAAAAAAAAAAAAAAAAAAACTGTAGCTTTTCTTAAAAGTGCAATTTTAAAATTCTGATTTACTTTGTCTCCTTTCTACTTAACTTTGTGGGGGAGCTAGCAGTTGTTAGCTCAGTTGTTTAAAGCACCTACTTAAACTCAGTCAGGCCAACGTTCCATCCCCAGTTCCACATGCTGCATCAGACTCACCCTTAGGGCAGCCCAAGCCAGTCCAAAAAAAAAAAAAAAAAAAAATCCTTTTACTTAACTTTATGTCTTCTATCTTATCTACTGAATTTTAAAAAGACAAATTGGACCCACCATGATGGTATCAAGCACAGAAGTAAGCAAACACTACATAGCCAAAAAATGTAAGAAAAAACATGTTAAGCATGACTGACATTTAATTAATCAAACTGCAATTGCAAATAAACCCTAAAAACATCACCCAGGATTTGGGGGCAGACTTATGTCGACAGGCACTGACAAGAAATCAATCCTTATAAAAATGTCAGGCCTTCAGGGCCCAGAGAGGGAGGTTTTTATGAGGTTGCAAGCAAAAAGCAGAGTACTTGGCTCTCTTTGAGTGGCTCCTAAAACATGTACCATAGGAACCAGCTATATTTTGGTTGTTTGTTTGTTGGTTGATTTTTTTAGGAACCAGCTATGTATCACAGTGACCAGTGATTTCTAAGAAACAGAAGTAACAAAAACTATAACAGGAACTATTACCTGGGCAACTGAAATATACTGGGATGGGGGAGATTTTCTGCTACAAAACCACTGTATTGTCAGAATTTTTTGTTTCTTTTTTTTCCTTTTGTATTTTAGGGAAAGGTCTACAGGGTGTTCAGGGTCTCACTGCTAGATCAGATTCATAGTGATCCTCCTGTTACAGCCTCCCAAGAGCTGGGATTACAGGTGTGCACCACCATGCCCAGTCTCAATTGCCGTCTCAGCGCTGTCATGACAGAGGATCAAACCCCCAGACCCTGCATCTGTTTGCAGGTGTTTTAATCTGCTGAGCTATTTGGCATCCTAGAACTTTTTCTGATGCTTTGATCCATGTCCAATTTTTTATTTGTGTGTGTGTGTGTGTGTGTGTGTGTGTGTGTGTGTGGCCAGCTCAGTCTGCTCTGGGGTTGGGGCTGGTGCAGCCTGTGGTGCCAAGGATCCAACTGCAGTCCCTTTGCTTTGCCCAAGCTTGCCTAAGCAGGCACTTTAGACTGCTGAGCAATCTCACTGCCCCCTCTATGTCTAATTTTGAAATTTGTGATTTTTTTGTGATTTGTCATCATAAATAAATATTTTTTTTCACACCTAATGTTACATTTGTAATTTGTGTGTTTGAATCCTTGGGAATTACCCAAGGATTAGGTTCTACTAAATCTGGCAGACTGAAGTGCAGAGCAAGGTCTTATAGCTGTCTGAGGTGTAGTGCTGGTTACTCAGGCCCTAGGGCCAGAAGCTAAATAGTATCAGGTCACCAGAGCTGATAAGGATCTGTGAAATGAATGGGTACAGGTTAGAAAATCACCTCTTTGTCAGTCACCTCTGAGGCATTTTAGATTGCCAGCAACATTACCAGTCCTATACTAATCTGTTCTTCAGGAGGAAACCCCAACAATTAGGACAAACACGTTAATGCCATTGTTGCAGGTAGCTGAGACAAAAATATTATAGACAGACAGGGCTAGGCCCTCGTAGAGACAATATGGAAGACAAGATGGCTTTCCAACTTTGAGAGAGACAGATACCACTGCTGTGGGCCATACCTCAGGACAAAAGATCAAACAAATACATACCTCCCTAAGGATAGACATCAGAGATTGATATTCTAAATAGGTCTCTCATCTTGAGGATGCCTGAAAGTCACTAACCCAGACCCTTACAAAAAAAGACCCATTTCTATATTAATGACAGCTTACAAAGTGACTCGCCTTCCCATTTGGTCCTGGATTTATTTATTTTTACTTATTTACTTATTAGTCCTGGATTTAATAAATTTTACCTGAGTAATAGTACTTGTAATCTTATTTGGTTGACCAATTAGTTTTGTCCCACTTCATGCACACCAAGCAAGCGCCCATGTTTTGCACCTTGGACACGTCTCACCACCTGGTTTACTCGATAAAATTCACTGGAAGAGAAAGATTTGAGGCAACCCACTAGGGTCCCCTTTCTGTCATTCTCTCAGATAAGAGCTTTCTTTTCCCCCAATAAATATATTCTGCTCTCAATCTCCATTTGTTTCTAAAATTCATTCTTAGGTTTTAGAGAACACGAACTCTGGCCAGGGATCTTTCAGGTTAGGAGTTTTGTCACCCTATATCATCACCATTTGGGATTGTCACACACCTATCTTTCTTCTGATGAAGTATTTTGAGAATTCAAATCATACCTATGTTCTTAATGAAATGAAATGCCTTACTCACATTAAAAAAAAAAAAAAATCCACAACAGATTTGACAATGGGGATGGGTAATATAACAATCATTGCTAATTAGCTATTCTTGGTGTAAAAATCTCTAACATATGTGTTCCTGTGTTACCTTGTTTCTGTCTTTGTTTCTGGTATTTTTTTTTTGTTTTACTTTTCAAAGAAAAATTAAATTAAAAATTTAAAACATCCAGGCACTGTTGGTGTATGTCTGCAATCTCAGCATCTCTGGAGGCTGTGGCAAGAAGATTGCAAGTTCAAGCAATTTTTATTAAGATTCTGTCTCAAAATAAAAATGAAAAGAAAGGAGGGATACAGCTCAGAGTAAAGGCTCTGGATTCAATTACCAGAATCACAAAAAAGAAAAGAGAAAACAACAACAACCAGGCATGATGGCACCCTCCTGACAATACTCCAGAGGCAGAGGCAGAAGGATCTTCACATACTGGAGGACAGTCTGGGCTACACAGTGAGTGCAAGATCATCCTGAAATACATAACGAGACCCTGTCTCAAAAAAAAAAAAAGAGAGAAAAGAAGGGAAGGAAGGAAGGAGGGAAGGAGGGAAAGAGGGAAGGAGGGAAAAAGAGGAGGAGGAAGGGAGAGTGTTAGCTTAAACAAATAAAAAGTATTTAGAAAGTGATTTCAGCTCTTTGAAAACTGAGGGCAGGGCTGGGGAGATGGCTCAGTGGAATAAGCGCTTCCCTGGCAAGCACAAGGGCCTAAATTCAATCCCCAGTTCCGCCAATAAATAAATAAATAAAAGATTTTAAAAAGAAAGAAAAGCTGAGGCAATCAAATGTTTGTGCCAGGGCCACCTAGTGACAAAATAAAGGAGTTATACAGCTCACCAAAATCCTTTCAAAAACTGGAACATGAAAGAAATGCTCTCTCCTTTTCTGGAAGTTGTGCAGAATACTATGGTTTATTTAATCCACTATGATCTTTATTCATTGACTTATGTCCTTGAATCTTACACAACAATAGTGAAACAGCAGATGAAAGAGACACGAAAACACATACAGGTAAAAATTGCAAGAGATAGTGTCAGGCTAGCCCCCAAGAAGCAACTAAGGTCACTAGAACAGGCATGGTTGAAGCAGTGATATCTTTCTTTCAGGCTATGCAGTCTGGTCAAGGGTGAGAAGGCCGTTGACCATGAAGAAAGGAAGAGAGTCAGTTTTACACAATAGTGAACGTATGCGAAGATAACAAATGTTAAGTGTCTCAGGGATCATGGAGAGGTCTGGCACCTCTTTGGGGTGAGGGAAATACAGGATGATAATGGTATTCTGTTGATTGACAGTGTGTCATTCAGTAGATTTATAGGGTGTCCTTTTAGCCTGAGAACCAGGCCTGGGAGCCATTCTGATAAACAGACTTACTTTGTTTCTCAGGTTTAGTGAGGGGCTTTCTTGTTTGAACAGACTGGTCTGTTCAAATTTTTTCTCTTCAGGTTGAGAGGGGCCTAATATTTAGCCCCTGATAACCCGTCTTCAGTGCCATGCTTTAGTCTTTTATCCGTTTAGCAAATCGCTTGTCTTACGTAGCAAAAAGACCCAGTAAGACAGGCTGATCACATGGGGACAGGTCAGCACGACTTGCTGACCCCGTTGGAGGTGCCAGGGCATGCTGATTTCTAACTTGAAGGTGCTGCCTGAGCTCACTCCTCAATTCCTCTCCTTACCAGTTTTTTCCCCTTTAATCTCTCTGGCTCAGCCCACATCTTTCATACTTCCATTCCACAGTGTTTCTTTTGGCTTGGTCTCTCTATCCTTTTCACTTTAATTTTTCCCAAGCAGACCTGCAAATAGTTATCTGCATCTCCTATTTTCATACAATGAATATTTGTTGAGCATCTTTATGCCTGACATTAGGGTAACCAGAGAAAATTACAGGCTGAAAGTAAGAATGTTGCCAACACTATCTGGAGCCGAATCACCCGCGTCCAGATCCTAATACTATCATCCCCGTTCTGTGCCACTTTGGGTAACTTACTTTGCTGTGTCCCCAACAAAATCAACTATGTAAAAATAATCTTAATTATGGCCTCTTCCTTACCAGGTTGGTGCGACGATTAATACATATAAAGGGCTTTACAAGTGCCCGTAAGCACTCTTCAAGTGCAAGCTCTTGGGGCACAGGCCTTCCTCTCAAGAACAGTCTGCAGCTGCCCAGTCCACCTGTCCATCTCTGGCAGTCTTCCAGTACAAGTGATCCTCAGCTCTTGCCTACCCTTGAACCCGGGGCAAGTTCCTGTGTCACTGATTCAGTGTATGACCACAAACTACTTTTCTTTCTTTCTTTTTTTTTTTTTTTTTTTTTTTGTCTTTTTGAGACAGGGTCTCACTATGCAATTCAAGGTGGCCTTAAGCTCACTTTGTAGCTCAGGCTGGTCTCGAACTCACAACAATCCTCCTGCCTCAGCCTCCCCAGTGCTGGGATTACAGGCATGCGCCACCACGCCCGGCTACTCAAACTATTTTTCTTATCCGGATTGCATTTTATGCACTTGGGTCAGGGTGAGACCTAAATCAGTTTCCACGACTCTACCCAGCTACTTTTTCTGGTCAAACCGAGCGTTCGCGCAAGCCGCTTAACCTCTCAAGGTTTGCTTCCTCCCCTTGAGAGAAGGGATGGCACTGCTGCCCCTCCTCCTAGGTGGTGGTCTGGGAACAAGCAGACACTGAGGTCCGCCAGGCAGCAGCAGGAGTGCTCAGGCACAGATAAGAGTCCCCACTCCAGCACCGCACCTCAGCACCCAGCCCCACCTCCCACGACGCTCGGCGCAGGCGCGCTGGCGCCGCCCCAGATGCCCAACTTCCGCTTCCGCTTCCTGCCGGACCCCGCGCTGAGACTCAGACTAATGGCGGCGTGGGTGAAGCTGGCCGGAGGGAGAGGTGAAGAGGTCGAGGCGGAGGAGGAACGGCGAGTTCTGGAACCTGGGGCTGCCCCGTTCGGAAATTTCCCTTCTTATTCCCACTTCTACCCTCCGGAACAACGGCTCCGCCTCCTGCCCCCCGAGCTGCTTCGACAGCTCTTCCCTCCCGATGGTCCTGAGACGAGGCCGATTTTGGGGCTCGATGTGGGGTGTAACTCCGGGGTGAGTGGCGGGAGAGGGATCCGAACCCGGGAGCCTAGAGGTAGCTGGCCCCACGTCCATGTGGCTCCGGCCCAGTCATGGCATCACCATTGAAAGTTGCCCTATTTGGGCTGTTGGCCGAACCCGTGCTGCTCTTAAGGTGCACGTCTCACACTAACAGCTGTCTTAGGAATCTTGAGGAAGAATTCTTCTGGACTGTGTTCCAAATTTCTGCCATCTCAGACAAACCCCGGGCGGGAAGGCCAACTTTATCTGTACTTCCGGTACTTTGGCGACCTCGCTGGGGAAATAGGCCTGGGGAGGCCCATGTTTGGGAGCGTAAAGTTGGGGTTGGTTTTACTGGGAAAGATGAACCAGGGATGACAGAATCATACCTGGAATGAAGATTTATGTGTACCACCCATATACAGTCCAGGATGGACCGTGGGCCAAGTCCGCATTTAAAAAGCAGTGCAGTGAGAACAATTGAGAATGTTGGAAAGAGTGAGAAAGAAAATACAGCATTCTGCTGGAGACAGGCCTTGCCATTCTTTTTGCTACAAAGTATTTTTTAGGCGCTTAATGAGTGTGATTAAACTATATGCAAAGTAAGAAAATGTCTCTCAACTACTTGTAGTCACAGGATTTCCTAGGGAAACTGGCACTCTTATCCTAGGATTGCAAGATCCTAGGATAGGATCTTCAGAAAGTTCTGCTCTCATTAGGTGGCACTTGCCTGTAATTCCAGAACTCCGAGAGGCTCAATGAGGTGGCTCACAGATTTGAGCCAAGCAATTTCACTGCTTAGCAAGACCCTGTCTCAGAAAACTAACTGGAGATATATGTCAGTGCAAAGACCTTGGGTTCATTCCCCAGTAACACACACAGTTATCACTCTCACTTTACATCTTCCTCACTCCAGAGTAGGACCTAGAGGGACTGTGTAGAGTTACACATGTTGATGGCCTTTAGCAGAAGAGACTTTGGTGAAGGATTGAAGACCTTGAGGATCACATATAATAAAGGGGAGGAGAACAGTAGGATACAATTTAAAAACTGAAATTAGCAGATGGGTGGGTGTCCAGGTGTCCCCTGCAAACACTTCTCCAGCGAGGTGATACAGGAAATCAGTAGGGAAATGCAGTGGAAGAGCTTTGGTGTAGAGGTGGATTGCTGGGGATTGAACTCAGGACCTTCATGCCGAGCTATGTCCAGCCCCCTCCCCCCCCCCACTTTTTTGGCGGACCCGGGGATTGAACTCAGGCCCTTGCACCTGCCAGGCAAGCACTTTTTGTACTGAGCCATCTCCCCAACCCTCAGCCCTTTTTTACTTTTTATTCTGAGACGAGAATCTTGCTAAACTGTCCAGCTTGGGCTCAAAGTGGAATCCCCTTCAGCCTCCCAGAGGGCTGGGATTGGAGGCAGGCCATCACCATGCCTGCTGTGACGGTACTTTAAGGAACTTTCTATTTTTTGTACTTGAAAAAAACTTTATAGCCGATAAAGCAAAAAAAAAAAAAAAAAAAAAAAAATCAAAACATAAGCATGTATATAGTTGCTCTTCCATATCCTAGGGGTTCCTTATCTGTAGGTTCAACCAAATATGGGTTGAATGTGTTTGAAAAAAATTGTGAGTATACTGAGCATGTACCAGCTTTTTTCTTGTCAGTCCCTAAACATTACAGCCAGAATTACTTCTATGGCATTTATTTTGAAGTGGGTATTATAATAATTAGGGATAACACACTGTATATATATGTTGTTTGCAAATACAATACTACACCATTTTATTTAAGGGACTTGAGTTTGCTTGGATTTTTATTATTGTCAAGAGTCCTGAGGGTGGGGAGATAGCTTGGCAGTTTAAGCGCCTGCCCGGCAAGTGCAAGACCTGAGTTTGATCCCTGGTACCGCATGCCCTGCAAGCCCCAAGCTGAGCAGGCCACCAAGTCTGGGCATGGTGGCACATGCCTGTAATCTTAGCACTGGGGAGGCTGAGACATGAGGATCACTATGACTATGAGCTACATAGTGAGACCCTGTATCAAATAAATAAATGAGTCCTAAAACCAGTTCCCCATGGATAACAAGGGATCACTAGTAAAGATATTAAGTCTTTACTCCCATCCCTGTCCTTTTGTTTATTATTTTATTATATACTAGGAGTGGAGGTCGTGGGGCACAAACAGAAGTATGCAACACCTAAATGAAATCGGGGTTTCTGAAAAGAATCTGTTGGTTACGTAATACAGACTGGTAGAGGAGGGAATAAGTCTTGGCACATCCGGTAGTTGCTCCTGAGTTTTGGAATGACCACCACAGAGCTGCTATGCTGTGGCAGCAGGCTCAGGGTTGAGACTTCATAGCAGATACAGCTAAACCCAATAAGATGGCTGCGATCGTGAAGCCTTGGACAGCAATTTGGGTGAGCATCATGAGCTGGGAGCGTTGGCTGTGGCCTCGATGGAAGCAGAAGAGGCCGTAGGCGAGGGCGGCCACAGTGCCCAGGCAGCCTATGGGTACCATCGGATTCTCTCAAGTCTTGGAAAGGAATTTTTCCTTGACGCTTTCTGGGTGAGTGTAGACAGTGGGTTTAAAACCTTTAATGACTGGGGGTTTTGGTGGTTCAAAAGGTGCCTCCAAAGTCACAGGGCCGAGAATTGCCATGTCCAATCTAACACAGGACAAAACCTGGACGCTAAGCTCCGCCTCCTGATGAGGTCCCCATCCCTGTCCTTTTGGGCACCAGTGTTTGTAAGTGCTTGGACTTCTGTCCTGTGTATACCCAGCATTTATGTATATATTAAGTATTTCCTCTGTTTTACAAATAATAGCACATTATTTTGGACCTTTTTGTTTCACTGGAGAACATTTTATATCTTTTTTTAAATGTATATATGTGGGTGTGTGTGTGTGTGTGTATATATATATATATATATATATATATATATATATATATATATATATATATATATATAATGATAGGGACTGAACCCAGGCCCCTGAGTGTGGTAGCCAAACTCTGCCACTGCACAATACCCCTAGCTATGACTTTTTTAAAGATAGGGTCTTGCTATATAATTTAAGCTGTGCTTGAATTTACTGTGTAGCCCAGGATAGCTTCAAACTCCCTGTAATTCTTTTCCCTTGGTCTCCTCAGTGCTGGGACTATAGGTTGGACCACTGTTCCCAGTTTGACATGCCCCCCCCCCTTTTTTTGTGGTACCAGGACTTGAACTCAGGACCTTGTGCTTGTCAGGCAGGCACTTATTCTACTGAGCCATCTCCCCAGCTGACATGCCTTTTTAATAACTTCATAATATTACATTATATTCATGTGCCATATTTTGTTCTTGTTTTGTTTTTTGAGATGATGTTTCACTATAATCCAGGCTGGCCCAGAATTTTAATTAATTTTCCTGCCTCATCCTCTCTAATGCTTAGATTACAGGAGTGTGCTACCATGCCTGCTTGATAGGGTATAATTTATAGATGCTTTTGGGTTTTTTGTTTGTTTGTTTGTTTGTTTGTTTGGCTTTTTGACAAGGTCTCATAGAGGTTAGCCTTGAGCTTAAAGAGATGCCTCGGCATCCTGAATGCTGGGATCATTTGAGGTGCTTTTTTGAAAAATCATTAAAAACTCTTAGGCCTTGCCAAATTGAGCCCACAAATCTATTATCCCCATCTATTAAATCAGCGTCTATACTAAAGATGATCCCTAGATGATTTATTTGCCCAATCTGAGAAGCCTGGTACAGATGAAAGAACGCTGTATCTTTCCATGTACTGACCATGTGGACTAGACAAGTGAGCCACTAGTCTCTGAATCATAATTTTTTAAATACAGTTTAACTATTGCAAATATACAGAAAAACCCATAAGCATGTGTCTGTACTTCACGACATAATTATTATAAAGCACATACTTTATGAATACCATTAAGGTCAAGAGTAAAACATGGCTGGAGAGACAGCTCAGTAGAATAAGTGCCTGCCTGGCAAGGGCAGGGTCCTGAGTTCAATCCCGGTACCACAAAAAAAGAAAAAGAAGAAGAAGAAGAAAACATTTGTCAGTACCCTAGTAACCCTCTTCATCTAGAAGTAAAAACTAGCCTTAGTGTTTCCCTCCATTTTTTTTTTCTTTTTTGTATTTTAGGGAAAGGTCTATAGGATGTTCAAGGTCTCACGACTAGATCTTACTTGTAGTGATCCTCCTGTGTGCCTCCCAAGAGCTGCCACCACACCCAGTCTCAATAGGTGTCTCAGTGTGCCTCAGGGGTAGGGTCAGCACCACAGGCCAGTCCACTTTTTAATAGCTTATTATTTTTCTATCCTTAATGTGACTCAATTTTACCTATTTCAGACTTCATATAAGTGGAAGCTTGTCATATATTTCCTATTGTAGCCTTTATTTTTTTAAATCAACAATAATACATTTATGAGAATAATCCATGTTGCACTGAGTTTTCATTTCAAAGTACTATTAGCTGTTCCGTTTTCATGGCTATGCTACATTTTGTCCATACTGCTATTGTAAGACACCTTACAGTAGTTTCCATTGTGCCTTTCTTCACCTGCACAAAAGGTTGAACAGGAAAATGGAAAATGTGTTATAGAACAACACAAGTTTCAGTTAGGTTTTGTTTTGTTGTTTTGAGACAGGATCTCACTATGTAGTTCAGGTTGGTCTTGAACTCAGTATCTAGGCCAGACAGGCCTCAAACTTGTGGTGATCCTCGTGCCTTACTCTCCTGAGTGCTGGGATTACAAAGTTGGGTTTTCTGTTGGTGGTGGTGTTTGTATTTATTTATTTAAGCAGGGTTTTGCTGTTTAGCCCAGGTTGGCCTTAAATTCACAGTAGTACTCCTGCTTCAGCTTCCCTAGTGCTAGGATTATAGGTGTGTGCCACAACACCTAGCATACAAAATCAGTTTTACTATGGCTTTTTTTTTTTTTTTTTTTTTTTTTTTTTTTTTTCCTTTGGTAGAGCTGGGGATTGAACTCAGGCCCTATGCACTTGCCAGGGAAGCACTTATTCCACTGAGCCATCTCCCCAGCCCTACAAAATCAGTTTTAATGATCAAAGATAAAGGAGATGAACAGGGTTAAGAGTGGAAAGGATGCCAATATGAAGAAAATCAGAAACCATTGGATTTGTCTAAAAAGTTCACTAGTGACCTTTATTACTGATAGCTAAGGAAGTAGAAATGTCTCAGAAGGAGTTGGTAAAATATAAGATAATAAAATGGAAAGCCATGGGATGAAAGCTGATTGAAAACTATAGAATCCAGACTTTCCCAACCATAGGCTGAGAAACAGGTTTTCATACCGTGATGGTGTAAAATTTCTCACCTACCTGTTCAGGGATAATGATTATGCTTCTGGATCCTTTGCTTTTTCCTTGAGTCTTAGTTACCTAGAAAAAGATGACTTTACAAGCATATTACTTACATAGGAAAATAGTGCCTGAAGCTTCTTTGCCAAGACTGGAAAATGTAGGGATGATGAATTACAGCCTGTGGCCCCTGGAGGGCGCTGAGAATCTGCTTGTGAAAAAACTCCACTCAGTTTAGGAGTTTCACTTCCTATAAAGCCAAAGGTGAAGTGGCAGGCTCAGAGGATGGGAGATAACTTTCTCTTCCATTCACTGGTTGAGAACTGCAATGACAAAGCTCTTTTGGATTCCTCTAGGATCTGAGTGTGGCTCTGTACAAACACTTCCTTTCCCTACATGATGGGGGGACCTGCTCAGACGCCTCAAGAGAACTCCGTTTCCTCTGCTGTGACATAGATCCAGTCCTGGTAGAACGAGCTGAAAAAGAATGTCCTTTTCCTGATGCCTTGACCTTTATCACCCTGGACTTCATGAATCAAAAGACCCGGAAGGTTCTCTTGAGCTCTTTCTTAAGCCAGTTTGGATGTTTGGTTTTTGACATTGGCTTCTGCATGTCGATAACTATGTGGATTCATCTGAATCACGGGGACCAAGGCTTGTGGGAATTCTTGGCCCATCTTTCTTCTCTCTGCCGCTACCTCCTTGTAGAGCCTCAGCCTTGGAAGTGTTACCGGGCAGCTGCAAGGCGTCTCCGAAAGCTGGGACTCCATGATTTTGACCACTTCCGCTCACTTGCCATCCGAGGTGACATGGCAAATCAGATTGTACAGATCTTGACTCAGAATCATGGCATGGAATTAGTGTGCTGCTTTGGCAATACCAGTTGGGACCGAAGCCTGCTGCTCTTTAGGGCAAAACATACCATGGAGATTCATCCGATCCCTGAGTCACTGATGGAAGAAGAGAAAGAAGGGAACAGAGTAAGATTCTGCAGGCAATGATACGATAAGGCAAGAAAACCAGGAAAGAGAAATTAAAATGTTACTATACTGAGAATTATATTCATAGTTATATTTTGCAACAGTCAGGCAGCTTCAAAACCTCATAGGCTGACTTGTGCCGGCCCCACCCCTGGGACATGCTGAAAGGCAGTTGAGACTGGGCATGGTGGTGCATGCCTATAATCCCAGCTCTTAGGAGGCTGTACACAGGAGGATCACTACAGTCAGATCTAGTAGTGAGACCCTAAACACCCTGTAGACTATTGCGTAAAATACAAAAAAAAAAAAAAAAAAAAAAAGTCTCATAGAAACTGGGCGTGATGACATGCCTATAATCTCAGTGTTTTGGAGGCTGAAAACAGGAGAATCACTTCAGGTCTGATCTGTGTAGTGAGACCCTGTAGAGACTATACTAGATACATTAAAAAAAAAAAAAAAAAAAAAAAAAAACAGAAACTTTTGGCAGAGTATCCAAGGCATGCAATAGAAAAAAAATCAGTATCTAGTCCCCATTGTTTGGGGCAACCCCTGAGGAGGATGAATTGTTTTGTGGTGCTAAGGATTGGAACCCAGAGCCTTGGGCTTGCTAAACAAGTGCTTTACTGTTGAGCCATGTCTCTAGCCTTTGGGAGTTATTTTTGTTTTTGAGAGGGCATATTCTTGTAGTGTAGGCTGGCCTCAAACTCAACTGCTATCCTCCTGCCTCAGCCTCCTAAATGCTGGGATTATAGGCCTGCGGCACCATGCCTGGCACTTGGGGGATTATGGAGATGAGACTAACTTTAGAATTGTCAGATTCCTTGGGGCCAGGGATATAGCTCATCACACAGTGCCTGCTTAGCAAGTGTGAGTTTGATTTTGGATACAAAAAAAAAAAAAAGGAAAGTGTGTGTTCCCTAGACTCCTTATATCTGATCTTGTTTCCTCAGGTATTTTCTGGGCCTGCCTTTGGGCAGATCTTTACGATCCAGTCTGAAATGAAGAAAGAGGTTAGTAATAAAAGCATATTATCGTTCTAGAACATGTCAAGTCTATAACATGACCAGCCTGGACATGGTACTTAGAGATGTTTAAAAAGCTGGGTGTAATCCTAGCACTCTGAAGGCTGAGGCAGGAAGAGGATTGTTTCAAGTTTGAGACCAGCCTGGACTACAAAGTGAGCTCATGACTGGCCTGAACTGCATAGTGAGACTGTGTCTCAAGAGCAAAAAAAAATAAGTTTAAAAGCTTTAAATTATAAACCCAGGGTGGTGATTCAGGTCTGCAGTGAGGCTTAGAAAACTATTTTGTTGCGTTCTTGTATTATGGTAAAATATACTGAACTTAAAATCATTTTAACAATTTTTAAGTATACAGTTCTGTGGCATTAATTACATTCATAATGAGGGTTCTGTTTTTAAGTTATCTCATGATTCTAAAATAAGGAGAAAGGGGTAACTTTCTCCTTACTTTATCTTTGGGGCTTTTTTAGGGTTCCATCTAGGCTTCTACATACTTTTCCTGGGTGAGTTCTTCCACTCTCATATCTTCAACACTTACATACTAATGCTCCTAGATATATTGGTAGCCCTGGCCCATGATTCCAAATTAATATTTTTCTTGTTTTGTAATCATAATTCTCCTCAATAGTTCTTAGGCATCTCAAACTCAACATATCCTCAAGGCAAATTCATTATACTCTTTACAAACCTAGTATTACACATTTATTAATTGCTTAAGCTAAAAAACCTATATTGACCCTTTCTTCATAGTTCCCAAACTGAAATAATCACAAAGCCACCAAATTCTACCAATAACACATAAATCCCATTCATTCCATCCATGTGGCTGCTTTCTGTGTTAAGCCACTTACTTCCAGTCCATTCTCTGCCTTGCAGCCAGTTTACTCATGTGCAACTGAAATAACTTTCTTTTCCCATGCCCAAATAAGAGGTGGGAAAGCATACTGAAGAATACGGTGTTAAATAAAAATAAGCTGCTATTATTCTGGAGACACTAAGCGTGGGGCAGTGTATGAGGCCCAAGACATACGAGGGGGAAAAAAAAAATCACAGAAAAAAATGCATCTTACTACCCCAACAATTTGTTTTTCAGGATGAGAAAGTAATAAGGGGTTCAACATCGGCACTAGGTGACTTATTTTCTGGTGGAACCAAGGATTGAACTCAGGCCCTTGCATTGCCAGGCAAGTGCTTATTCTACTGAGCCATGTCCCTGGCCCCCAGGTGGCTTTTTAAAGGAAGCAGTGTTGGGGAAAAGGGATATAGAGCTAAAGGAGATAAAACCAGTGTTTAATGGTCTCAAGAGTGATCACAAGTGTGAATTTACCCATCCTCTGAAGCCCTCACTTTAGAAATACTTTTCAGCTTTGTCTCTCCCTGCTGGGTTCTCTGTCCTATTACCCTTGTCAAGACAGCAAGGAAATGTATGTGGATGCGGCTGTGGTAGGCTGAGTCTTATGTACAAATGGAAGCTGTGGACAATGTCTTATATAGCAGAAGGAAATAACCACTCTGCTAATACCTTGTTTTTCAATTTCTGGCCTCCATCACTGTGAGAAAATAAACCTGTGCTGTTTTAAACCTCTGACTCTGTCGTGATTTATTATAGCAAGTAAAAGGAAACTAATACAGGGACTCTTGGTTACAAGACTGGCTTACAAAACCAAAGGATACCTGTCCCGAACACTTGATGGCAGAAAATGAACCCAGAGAGCTGGGTTTGGTGGCACACACCTGGGACCCCAGCACTTGGGAGGCTGAGGCTGGAGAATCACCATGCATTGAGACCAGCAGGGACTACACAGTGAGACCTTATCCAACAAAACAAAAAGGTCTTAGGGACCAAAAGGATATGCAGAGGTTCACTCTATGGTTAACTGAGAAAACCTGAACCACCAAAAGGTTTAGGAGATGCTTTGGTATCTGAACCTGACCTATTCCCTAGTCACATTCTGTTGACTAAGCAGTTACCTGACCTGTTGGGAGAAACTGGTGTATTTCAAGTGTGCAGCAGTTTAAAAGAAAATGTGTAATTATTGCTCATAAAAATAACCTGTCAAGAAGATAATATTGCATAATGGCCTTTGAGAGCCCTGGAGATGGTGAGAATAGCTTTGACTGTGAGAAAGATCATCTTATCCTCAAATCAGCCCAACTTAGGCATCAACACTAAGTATAATGAGCCTTTTTGATGGATGGAGAATAGAGAATGACCGTGGATAGACCTTAACATTTAAGAATGTTAAAATATGACCTAGCATCTCTAAAATGTTATTTTTACTCTAAAATGTTATTTTTACATGTCATGAATATAAAAATGACGTGGGGGTTTTTTATCTTTTTTTTTTTTTTTTTTTGGTGGAGCCAGGGATTGAACTGAGGCCCTTGCACTTGCCAGGGAAGTGCTTATTCCACTGAGCCATCTCCCTGGCCCTGATGTGTCTTTTTTTTTTTTTTTGTATACTAAGTACAAAATTTGGGATGCATTTGCTACTTTACAACACATGGCCATTTGACCAGTTTCACTTGAGATGCTCATTAGCTACATGTGATTAGGGCAAACAATTGGTGGGTGGCAAATTAAGTATTGTGAGTCAGGTGCCACATGTATGCCTGTAATCCTAGCTTCTTGGAAGGCTAAGGCAGGAAGATCCTAAATCCAAGCCAGCCTGGTAACTTTTTTTTTCCCTGTACCAGGGATTAAATTCAGGACCCTGTGCTTGCCAATCAACTACTTATTCTACTGAGCTATCTCCCCAGCCCCTAGCCTGGCAACTTAAGATCCTATCTCAAAATTTTAAAAAGAGCTTGGAATATAACTGGTGGTGTTTAATTCCAAGAATCACCAAAATAAAGAACTGTTGGCAAGCCCAGTGACACAGATGTAATACCAGTTACTTGGGAGGTTGAAACAGAAGGATGACAAGCTCCAAGCCAGCAACTCATTAAGACCCTGTCTCAAAATGTAAAAATAATTATAAAAAGGGCTGGAGATGTAGCTCAATGCAATACCATGGGTTCAATCCCCAGTACCACCAAAAAATAATAAAAAATTTTTAAAATGCTATGTTCTGTTCCCTTAATATATTTGGAATGCTTTTAGCTGCTACAGGAATAGGACAGGAAGATTAAGCCCAGATTTCTAAAGATCTGATTTCTATCTCAGTCTTAACCATCCAGCAGAAAAGTATAAAAAACGGGGTATATAAAATAAGGCCATAATAATAAGCTGAGCTGTAAATGGCTCTAGTCAGCAACTTCTTCAGATAACTTACTATTACTATGGACTGCTGGACTGTTTTGGATTGTTTCACTGAATTCAAGCACCTATAATTGAATGACCCATCTTTGACAGGAGTAAACAAGAAAAAAAGGGGATGCAAAGGAAGGACTGTTCTGTGTTTGTATAAACAGTACAATTAGGATAAATATGCAGTACTTTTGTGTAATTCTATGAGAAGAAAGATTTGCACTAATAGTGTTTGGACAGGATATCCTGTCTGCTCCTTGTACTATGGATAACCACTAGGAAGACAACAATGTAAAAAGTATTAATTGTTGAAACTACTATAATTCAGCTTTGAAAAAAAAAGGTATACAGCTACATTCTCAGTTCATTGAATAGAGGCATCTGCTCTAATAGTGTTTGTAGATAGAGTATCATGTATACACCTTGTACAACAAAAAGCCACTACGAAAACATTGTGCAATGTATTGATTGTTGAATTGGTCCTACTAATTTGATTTGAAACTGTCTCGTTGCTATTTGTTCTTCAATAAAATAAATGTAAAAAAAAAAAAAACATGAAAAAAATAAATAAAAGATCAGTATTATTTTTTTTAAAAAGATCCCATTCTTTCACAAATAGGTTAAAGTTGAGAAAAGGAGAGGCTCATTCAAGATAAGTGGTCATATGAGCTTTAGAAAAGTACGGGCTGCATTGGCATGGAAGACTTTCTGGAGTGTGTGGACTTAGGAATATAGCTTGTAGAAGGACAAACAAGAGCATTCTCTGGAGAAAACACAGTAGGCCTGGGTGTTTGCATTCAGACGGGATGAGCTGGTGTGGGGGTTGTGGATAAAAAGAATGGTTTTCTTTGCCCCTTAATTTGATTTTGGGTGGAATATTTAAAGAGAAAACCATAAGCATACTAGAAAACAATAGCAATTTAAAAAATTGAAGTACTTTGTAAATAAAAATGTAAAAGCCATAAAGACAAAAAACAGGGCTGGGCGTGGTGGTACACACTTGTAAACCCAGCACTTGGGAGGCTGAGACAGGAGCATCGTTGTGAATTCAAGTCCAGCTTGGGCTACAAAGCGGACTCGGCCAGCCTGAACTGCACAGTGAGATCTTGTCTCAAAAAGACAAAAAAAAATAAAAATAATGTTTGACTAAGGCAAAAAAGAAATGTCCAATAAAGTTTAACGAACTACCAACTAGGAACACTATTTGTAGTGTATGTAACAAAGAACTAATTTTATACTCCAAAAATTTTATACTCCAAAAAAAATCTGTCGGAAAAGACATTCACAGAAAGTAATGGCAGATAAGCACCTGAAAACTTAATTTTTGTTGTTGTTTTTGTTTTTTGCCAGGGATTGAACTCTAGCCCTTGTGCTTGCCAGGCAGGCACTTATGCCACTGAGCTATATTCCTAGCCCTCAATCTTTTTAATTACATGCAAGTAAAAATAAACAAGGTTTAAGAATTACCATGAGTTCAAGACTAGCCTGTACTGCCATGAGACCTTGCCTAAAAACTTTTCATGCTGGGAATATAGCTTAAGGGCACAAGTGCCTGCCTGACAAGTGCAAGGTCCTGAGTTCAATTCCTGGTACCACAAAAAAAAAAAAAAAATCTTTAGCATTTATACTTGTCCAGTAGTCACAGGATTTTAAAACAGTAATGATGAAAATGTAGAAAAGTCTTCCTTTGGCAAGAATCTGACAAGTCGCTTTAGCCTGAATTCTCCCCCAAATCCAATATTTCCTCTGCTGACTACAAATTACCACTCGTGCCAGCGAGATAGTTCAGTGGTCTAAAGCGCCTGCATAGGCAAGTGCAGGGACCAGTTCGATCTCTGGCATCACATGCCATGACATTAATTAATTAATTAATTAATTCCCACTTATATTGTCCTTATATTCAGAATAAAACCTAGTCCTATACTTACTTCTTTTTCTCTGTTGCAATAGTTCTTGAATAAAATACTTTATCACTTAAAAAATAGTAAATTAGTATGACCATTTTGGAAGGCAATTTGTCAGTATCTACAAAAATGTACATTGTACATTCCCAGGAGTTTCAGCAATAGAGAGATGTATGCAAGGGTATATGTTAATCCAGTAAAGTAAAAGTGAAAATCTAGAAACCACATAAGTGCTCATCAGTAGAAAACAATGTGGGACAGCTGCAAATGGATTACTATGCAATCATTAAAAAACAAAGCAGGGGTGAGTGAAATAGCTCAGCAGACTAAGCACCTGCTCAGGCAAGCTCGGGCATTGGGATTCGATTCCAGGCACCTCAAGCCACACTGGTCCTACCCTCAGGCATGCTAAGTCAGCCACCAAGACCAGGCATGGTGGCACACATCTGTAATCCCAGCCCTGGAGAGGCAGAGACAGAAGGATCACTACGAGTCTGAGCTGCATAGTAAGACCCTGCACCAAATACATTAAATAAATAAAGTAGGGCTGAGGAGATAGCTCAGTGGCATAAGCTCAAGGTCTTGAGTTGGATCCCTGGTAGCACAAAATAAATAAGTACAAAGATCAAAGTAGACCTATGTACACTAATACAAAAAAGTCTCCAACATATTTTAAGAAGTAGGGTGTAGAATAGTATGGATAGTAAGGTCATGCTTTAGTGCATTTTAAGAATATACACATAGAAGGGAATAAAACAGTAAAAAAACACATATATTTAGTCATATGGAAGAATTAATAGGTGAAAATTGCTCATTGCTGAGCTAGGAAATAGAGCAAATAATTGTGCCTATGCAGGGCCACTTTTAAGAACTTAATTTTAAATAACCTTAAGTGTTACCTAAAAATAACTTTCTAAAATAACTCCTCTGCTGCCCCACCCATATCTGCCTATTTTTTTCTCTCACAGCATGGCCAAAATTCCTGGAAGAGTCTTAAACATGTCATCTCCATGTTTACTGTGGTCTTCTCAACCTGCATGCCTATAAACACAGCACTAAAGTTGAGCCAGGAGGATCTCCTCAAGTTCAAGGCCAGCCTGGGCTACATAGTCAGTTCAAATCTAGCCTGAAAGCCGGGCGTGGTGGCGCATGCCTGTAATCCCAGCACTAGGGAGGCTGAGGCAGGAGGATTGTTGTGAGTTCGAGACCAGCCTGAGCTACAAAGTGAGCTTAAGGCCAGCCTGAACTACACAGTGAGACCCTGTCTCAAAAAAAGACAAAAAAAAAAAAAAAAATCTAGCCTGAACTACATAAACCCTGCCAGGGAGATGGCTCAATGTAATAAGCACTTCCCTGACAAGCACAAGGGCCTGAGTTCAATACCAGGTTCTGCCAAAAAAAAAGGAAAAAAAAAAATAATAATAATACATGAAGAGATCCTAATTTTTTTTGTTTTTGTTTTGGTGGTACCAGGGATTGAACTCAGGACCTTGCACTTGCCAGTCAAGCTTTTATTCCACTGAGCTATCTCCCTGTCCTATTTGTTTGTTTCATTTTTGGAGACCCTAACTTAAAAATATAAAAAATAAATCAGTTTTTGCCAAAGT
>PVKA01005911.1:49203-68501 GCA_004027165.1 Ctenomys sociabilis
TTTTTTTTTTTTTTTTTTTTTTTTTTGAACTTTTCTTGGGCTCTGGTGCCAGCACCATCCAATTCTCCTTCTCTGGAAATGTCTGTGGTATTCCTTTAGTGGTGTTCTGGCCCTTTTCTCCTTGCAAAATCTGTTCCTTCCCATGGCTTTAGTAACCCCCAGAGTTTTGATGACTCTGATCTCTTTAGTACAGCCAGGAATGGTGACTCACACCTGTAATCTCAGCACTTACGAGGCTGAAGCAGGAGGATCACTATGAGTTTGAGGTCACCTTGAGCTACATTGGTGAGTTCCTTGCACTACACAGTGAGACTCCACCTCTAAAACCAAACAAAATCCAGTTAGCTCAGATCCCCCTTCTGAGCTTCAGAATTGTTTACCCAGCAGATAAAGCATGCTTCCCAGCTTTTCCCATATCATGACACACATAGAAAATAAGGGGGAGGTCCAGGGAGATGGCTCAGTAGAATTAAGCGCTTGCCTGGCAAACACAAGGGCCTGAGTTCAATACCCGGTTCTGCAAAAAAAAAAAAAAAGAACGAAAAGAAGGGGGTTTGCTTAGGTTGGTTTGGCTTTTTTGAGATGGTCTCACTATGGCTTTGGACTCACAGTGATCCTCCTGCCTCAGCTTCCCAAGTGCTGGCATTGCAGGTATAAACCACCACTCCTGACCATAGAAAATGATGGAAGTTTTCTACATGCAATCTTGCACCATAAGCAAGATTGCTCTGTCTCCAGCAGACTGGTTTACCCTAAGAAATGAAAATATCAATATAGAGTACATCTACAACCTCCCTCTGTGGCACAGTAGTTTAAAAGCTTCGATTTCTTGGTTGGAAGTGAACCTATCATCTCCTAAACCTTTTCTCCAGTGTTTTTGGCTTCAGTCAGTAATCTTGCTATCTGCAAATTCTTCACCCCAGAGGTCTTGGCTTAGCTCTCTGCTTCCTTCTACTTCTGCTGCCGAGGTCTATTGATTATACTGCTTATTTCTTGAAGTTACCTCCTGTACATCACCTCTGTCATGTTCTTAGTCTAGATCACATCATTTCTCTTTTTTCTCAATTACTATAAAAAAATTTCTATGTGGTGTCTCTGATTTCAATCTTACTTCCCCTTCTCTACACCACAACTATCGTGATCTTTTTAAAATGCAAATATGATTATGTCACCCCCCCTGCTTAAAACAGCTCAAAGGCTCTGGTTGTTTTTAGGATAAAGTATGATCTTTGCAGTCTCATTGTATGTTCCACCCTGTATGAATTCAATTACTCAATTTTATATGCATAGTAACTGCCAAAAAGTAAAGGCTTAATAAAAAGATTTTTTAATACAGGCACAAAGAAAAAAAAGGCTCAAACACCTGAACAGATCCATTCTATCTATTCAAGGTAAGAAGTTTCAAAGTACACTACTGGTAGTGCTATCAGATTCCAAAAAAAACCATGATTGTCCCATGTAGAATTTTTTTTTCATTTTTATAATTTTATTTCAAAGAATAAAAACAAGAGTAAGAAAAACAAAAGCAAAGGCAGAAACAAAACAACACATATGCACAGATCTTCAAAACAAGAATAGCTGATCAAGAGTGACTGATAAGGCCCTGGGAGATAGCTCAGTAGAATAAGCACTTGCCTGGCAAGTTCAGGGTCCTGTGTTCAATCCCTAGTACTAAGCATAAAAGTGATTGATATGTTACCTAGTTTTATTATCAAATCTGTTGCTGAGACCAACAGATATAGTTATGTAAGATGGGAGACATGATTTTATATTATCACATGTTTCAAGAAATCTTAAAAATAAATCCATATAGAATTAAGCAGCAGTAGCAAATATCTATTTTATTCAGTAAAAAATCAACTCCTTCCCTTTTTCCTCCCAATACTAGGAACTAAACATAGGGGCACTGAACTACATTCCAGCCCTTTGTATTGTTTTATTTTGAGACAGGATCTTGCTAAATTGCCCAAGCTAATCAGCTCCTTTCTCCCTCTTACCAAGCAGGAAGACATCAAGATTGTGCTTGGGAGTCAACTCAGCCTGGAGAAGAGCCAGATTAAAATGTTCTGAGAGACCATTTGCCAGAAGATGGCTGATAAAAGGCATTCCAAAGTTGAGTTAGTTTATCAGCCAGTGTAACACAGTAGCTAAGTAGGTGTGTCAACCCATAAGGAGCAAAGTTCTCCAACACTGAATGGCTTACTACACAGTACTTGAACCCAGGAACTCCATTCAAATTGCTGATGTGAGCAGTGAGGGGGCAGTCCTTTGAGATCTAGCAATTGGAGTGCACCACTCAACTTGTTCTTTGCACAGCTCACAGCTCCAAACACCACCTAAGAGACCTAGTTTATTTTGCAACAACTTGAGGAAAGGACAATATTTGTGATAAAGCTTGTAAGTGGCCCTGTGACCTTTAAAATTATGAAGCATTCACACTGGAGAAAAACTTTATGCATGTATGCAATGTGGGAAAATCTCTATGTGTTCCACCTACTATCAAAGAAAACTTGCTTATATTCGCACTGGAGAAAAACCTATGTATACCAGCAATGTGGGAAATTTGGTGTTTCAGTTTCCTTGAAATACACGAAAGAATCAACACTGGAGAGACATCTTTTGTATGTAAGCTCTGTGCAGAAGCCTTCATTTGTGCCCATACTCTTCAAATATGAGAAAAAAACACAGTGAAAGGAAACCTTACATGTGTGAGCTATGAAGGAAAGCTTTCTGAGAACTACAGCATAGAAAAACTCACAATGGAGATGGACACTGTAAGGCATGTGAGAGTCTTCAAGAGCTGTGGTTACTTAAAAAAAAAATCACGTAAGGTCTCATGCTCTCCAGAAACCCTGAATATAGAAACGTGGAAGGTCTCTATCCCACAACCACCATAGCCTACCTGAAAATGTCTAGCAGGGGCACATACTGGTAGAGTAGATTGCAAGAAAGCCTCTAGCACCTCGGTTCCATTCACAGGGATAAAAGAACACAGTATGGAGAAAAATATTAGTAGAGGGGCTGGCAAGATAGCTTAGAGGTCCAAAGCACCTGTTTAGGCAAGCACAGGGATGGACCTTGGTTCAATCCCTACACCACATGCTGCACCAGCCCCACCCAAGGGTGGGCTGAGCTGGCCACAAAAAAAGAAAGAAAAACATAAGTAGAAGAGATGTAGACAACTCTTTGGTTGGCCCACATGTAAGAATGTACACTGTGGGGCTGGGGAGGTAGCTCAGTAGACTAAGCACTTCCCTGGCAAGTGTAAGGGTATGAGTTCAATCCCTGGTTCTGAAAAAAAAAAAAAGAATGTACACTGTGTTGAAACCATGTGAATGAAAAATATACAGGAAAGTTACCAAGGGCTGAGAAGTTAGCTCAGCTACATAAGTGCCTGACTGGCAAGTGCAAGGTCCTGAGTTTGATTCCTGGTACCAAAATAAATAAATAAATAATAATAATAATCAATTGTGACAGTTTGAATGTCCTGTAAAAGTTCCTGTGTCCTGAAAGCCTATAGGGTCTACGGCCATACCACCCTGAACACGCCCGATCTCGTCTGAAAGCCTATAGGGCTGGGGAGATGGCTCGGTAGAATAAGAGCTTCCCTGGCAAGCTCAAGGGTCTGAGTTCAATTCCAGGTTCCACCAAAAAAAAAAAAAAAAATAAGCCTATGAAGGTAAGTAATATAAAAGAGCATAATGCCATACCTGATCTGAAGGAAACCCAAAATTTATGTTATTAATATGTCTGTCATTGGCTCTCTTGTTATTTGATCCAGGTGAATAATAAAGTTGTAATTTTTCTACTATCAAAACAAAATATTCAGAGGCCAGGGAGATAGCTCAGTAGAATAAGTGCTTCTCTGGCAAGTGCAAAGGCCTGAGTTCAATCCCCGGGTCCGCAAAAACAAAAAAAAAAAAAATCAAAAAAACTTCATTCTCAGTGACAAGAAGTAAAGAATTAATTACTATTGATTGCTTCATAAGTTTTGTTTTTCTTTCCTTAGGCTTAAAACACTTCCATTCTCTGCTGGCCAGATAGCTCAGTGGTCTAGAGTGCCTGCTTAGGGTAGTTTAGGCAAGCTCACAGGGACCACTTCCATACCAGCCCTGCCCCCAGGAGTGCTGAGCCAGCTCCCTCCAAAAAAAAAAAAAAAAAAAAAAAAAAAAAAAAAAAAAAAAAAAAAAAAAAAAAAAAAAAAAAAAACTTCTATTCTTGGCATTGTTATTCACTTATATTTTTAGTTTTTGAAAATATTAAATAATGTAAGATATTCAACAAAACGGATTTAATGAATCATCTACAAAGTTATAAGCATACTTTTAAAATATAAGGGGCCGGGGAGATGGCTCAATAGAATAAGCTCTTCCCTAGCAAGCTCAAGGGCCTGAGTTCGATCCCTGGTTCCACCAAAAAATTAAAATAAAATAAAAAACTAAAATGTGAAAATGCTTAGGCAAGTTGGCTGAACATCCTTAGTTCAGACTGGTCCTGAACTCACTATGGAATCCAGGCTGGTGTCAAACTAGTGGCAATCTTACCTTAGCCTCCAAGAGTGCTGGTGTGTGCCACCAAACTCTTCCTAAACCCCACTTTAAATAAGAAGCCTCTTTCAGAGAGAAACTCTTAATCCTAATCAATATGAACATCCACTGTTCCCTCAGTTTTTATGTTTTATTGGACTAATATAATGCTTGAAGTCACATCCTGTGTATACCTGTACAAGAAGCAATTTTAATAAACAGTGTATTTGTATTTTCCTGCAGAACCTACTTCAGAACCTGCATATCTGAACCAATCAGCACAATTTGGTTTGTGAACATTTTAATAGGTTCGGACAAGAGTGGGCATGGTGGCACATGCCTGTAATCCCAGTGCTTGGGAGGCTGAAAACAGGAGGATCACTATGAATCCGATCTGTATAGTTAGACCTTGTAGACCCTATACTAAATACAGAGGCCTGGGTGGGTTGTTTTGTTGTCTTTTTGAAATGGGATCTCGCTATGCAGTTTAGGCTGGCCTTGAGCTCACTTTGTAGCCCAGGCTGGTCGCGAATTTACAGAGATCTTCTTGCCTCAGCCTCCTGAGTGCTGTGATAGCAGGCCTACATTGTTTATTTTCTTTCCTCTTTACAAGTTTGGTGGTTTGAATTAGTCTTCCCAGAGATGGCAAGTTGCCAAAATGCTACACTCTTCTTTCTGTACATTTCCCCCCTTAAACCAATGAAGAAAAAAGGCTACCATTGCTCCAGGGCAAGGGGCACCTTGTTTTTAGCGACCAGTTCTCCAGATTATTGGGATTGGGAAAGACCCAATTGTGGTAGAAGATAGGAGCATTCCAGGCCAAGGTGCAGAGTCCTCTCCTCGTAGATTTACACTCTCAACGTAAGCAGGAAGGCATATCACAATCAAGTCTCACAACCACATATACACGTGCACGCCCAGCTCCACAGAAGACGCGCATGTCCGTGGGCCGCCCGTTACCTACTTAGTTTTGTTTGTACTGGACACCTCTGTTGCACCTCCGCTCCCCCTTGGCCCGGCCCAGCATCCTCTACCAGGGCATGGTAAAATTTGCCCGATCGGGCAGCGAAGACTTTCTCCACTGGGAGAGGGCGGGAGGGATGGGGAGGCCCTCCGCACCCGGGCGGAAGCGGCGCGCGCCGCCGGGGCAGACTTAGCTCTAGTCCTGGGAACATCTGGAGGGAGCTGGGAGGGGCGTGCAGCCAGCGTGGATGAGGATTGGCGGTTCTGGAGGAGGGAGGCGGGGTCTCCGTGAGGGGCGGGGCTCACGGGCCCCTTTAAAGCCTTGACATCAAGCGGCGGCTCCGGCACCCCCTTTCTTTGACCCCCGCCCCCCTGCCTCGGCCATGCACCCGGTAGATCTGGCTCGCCCTGGTGCAGCTCAACATCTGATTTCGGTGAGTTCCAGGCCTACTTGAGATTTAAAGGGCGGCGAGGTGGTGGGGAGCTCTGTGAGCTCGGGTCGGGGGGCTGGGGAGTGTAGACGGTGAAGCTCCCGTGCCAGCCTTGGGTCGGAGGGGCGTCACGGCTTCCCGCTCACACCTCCCCGCCTGCCCCTCCCCGCCTTCCTCCCGCCGCCGCACTGTCCCCGGGGTCGGGCTGCGACTGTGTCCACCCCACCCCCTCCGCCCCCTGCGCCATCCTCGCGCACACTCCATGGCCCCGGAAGGGAAACTTTCGGGAGTGGGGGATGTTCCGGTGGCCGGCCTTCCTCCCTCCCTCTTTGAAAGCACTGACTTTGTCCCAGCTGCGTACCCCACCCCACCCGAATCCCACCGTCCGGTGCGGCTTGGCGGGGTTGGGTTGGGGGTGGGGGAAGCCTGTCCCCCACGCGCAGGCGCGGGAGCGAGCCCGGGGCAGCTCTCGTGCTCCTCAGTCGCCGTGGCCCGGGGCGGTAGGGCGTGGGGGAGGCGGGGACAGGCGGAGAGACCGGGTCGCGGGGAGCACCCCTGCCGAAGCTGTGAGGTGCTGAGGGAAGGCGGAGGAAGCCCGGCCGCCTGCGCGCTGAGGAGGAATGGGCAGGGAATAGAAACCGGGCAGCGCCTGTGGAAAAGGCTCCCTGTGCCCTGACTGCGGTGCCAGAAGAATGCAGAGAATCTATCTGTGCCCGACACTCCCCTGGCTTAGCCCGCCTAGTAAGGCAGCGGTCGCACCCCAGCTTCTTTCTTTATGCTAGACTCAAAGTCCCTCAGTCTCTCCAGTCTTGGCATTGCCCCAAGGGCACAGAGAATCCTTACCTCACAGCGGTGGTCTGATTTTCCCAGCGGCTCAGTCCTTGATCCGCTGAGCCCGTCCAGAGCCACTTCTTAAAGGCCTGCCTTCCTGAGGGGCGACGGGGCTGTAGAGCCTTCCTCTCCCCACCCTGCCCCTTCACCCCTCCCCCCGTGGGTCCTCTAACCTGAGCATGCTTGTCAGCCAGAGGAAGTAGTTGGAGGTAGAGGCTTGAGACGGGAGGTCCTTGGGAGACAGTGGACAAGCGAATAATGTCTAACCATTGTGTGGTTAATACTTTTGGGGTAAATGAATGCAAACCAACTGCTTCGTTCCAGATTTTATCCTCCAGACATCATGCCAGTTGGCTCTCGCAGACCCCTTGTGTGGCCAGATGAGGAACAATATTCACTTCTCACATTGGCCTCTCCGTTATGCACACACTTCTAAGAACAAACTGGGATTGCAGGGTTTTTAATCTGTAGAAACCACTATCTTCCTTCTGAAGAGGGTATTCACTTTTGTTTCCAAAATTTGGTCCGTATGTGAGGTGGCTTCAGCCCTCCAGTATCCTTCTTGGCTCATGCCTCTCTCATGAGGAGAGAGAACCTAGGGAGGTGATGTTGTGGGCTGCAGAGAAGTAGGTACTTTATAACAGGTAGATAGAAACCTGTGCAGTTAGATTCACTGCCCTGTGCTTCCTAGTCCACTCTGTGACCTTGGCCAAGACAGTTTGTCTCTATGGGGATGACTTTTTCACCTTTAAAACTTAGCAGTGGGACTAGAAAGGCCTAAAATTCTCTTTTACTTTTTGATATTAGATGATTCCACTCATATGTGGCTAGAAGGGAGAAAGATCCTCTGACAGGTTGGCTCCATTTAAAAAGCTAAGGTGGTAGTTGTCAACAGTTATTTAGGATTAGAGAAGTTAGATTTCCATATCCGGCCTTGGTATTCTCAAAATAGTCATTGTTGGGATTTGAACTCCTGCTGGCCTGGGTTTGGCCCACCCATCAAGGTCTCTGGCGAGACAGACTGGCTGGGCTACTCATTTGAGCTGTGTCTTTGGGGAGGGGTTGAGAATAGAGGAGGCAGCCAAGGGCCAGCAGGGTAAGCAGATTCCCAGGAGACAGCTTGAATCCCAGCTGTTGGGACTTGTTTTAGGTTCTGGGCCAGCGACTACAGCATACTCACCCACCCTGTGGGAAGAGGGCAAGGAGAGCCCCACTGCCATTGTCCACCCCATTCCCAGGCCCTTCCCACCTGTCTCTGCACTCAGCCTCAGCTTCCAAGCTGAGATGGTACTAAGGTATCATCTGCTGCCCTCACCCAACCCAGCAGCACTGAACAGAAGCTGCCCCTACCCCACCTTTCCCAGCCCCTTTGCTCCTGGGGATTGGGCTTTCTCAGAAGTCAGTCTCTCCAGGTTGGGACTTGCTTCCCAGTTCAAGAGCCAAAAGGCCTCCTGTTCTTCTTGTTTGTTTTCATCTTTGGTCTCCCAGGTAAAGAGGAATGTCAAAGGAGAGGTGGTGGTTAAAGAGGCCAGGGATGGGATGAGTATGATGCATGTTTCTCCTACACTGCTTTTCTTTCCGCCTACTCTCCTGGCCTGGGAACCCTCCTTCCATGAGGCTGCTGCAAGTTGCCACAGGAGACATTTAGGTTAAGACCCCCCAAGGAAATCTCCCTCACTGCTGTGATCCCTTGGAATGGGTAATGGAAGCTCCCAGGGAGGTCAGAAAGTGGGCAGTAGTGGAATTACAGTCAGAGTGAAAGATGCAGCTGTTGCTAGGCAGAGGCTGCTGTTCCTTTGTAGGGTGTGGCTGTGAAGCTGGCCGGCCAGAGGCACCGTTAGAAGTAGGAGGAGAAAGGACTCTTGCCTGATAGCCAAAGTAGGGTTGCTGGAGCTCTGGGATAACCAGAGCTGCCTCTCTCTCCACAAGTTCCCCAGCCCCTCCCCCACATCAGTATTACTACCACAGTCTGTTTTGACAATCCTCATCCCCCATCTGACTGCACTAATGGACTGATTGGATTTTCTATACTTGGAGTTTGGGATTTCTGATTGAGCATGCAAATTTATGTAAATAGACCTGAGATCTGCCACCGCATCAAAACAGCACAGTTTCCATAGGCTGGAAGAAATTCTAGACAGTCTAGTCCAATGTCCTCATATTAGAAATGAGGAAACAGAAGTCCAGAGAGGGAAGCAATTCATATGGTGGCATCAGACAAGATTCCTGACCCTGGCTAGTTTTTTATGTTAGCATTCTGCCTTTATTTTTCATGCATGAGAGAGCCTGGTTTTATTTAAAGCAGACAGGGTCCGGTGAGATAGCTCAGCAGTCTGAAGTGCCTGTTTAGGCAAGCGTAGGCCAAGCACAGAGATTGCGGTTCAATCCCAGGCACTACATGCCATGCCAGCCCTGCTCCCAGGGCAGGCTGAGCCAGCCACGAAATAAATAGAAAAATTTTTTAAAAAGGAGAGAAAGCCAGTTCTTGAACCTAGGTTGTAGAGAGGACCCCAAAAGGTTATAGTACTATCCCAAGGTGTCCTGAGGATGCTGGTCAGCTTTCTCCCATGCTGAAGAAAAACTTCAACTCTCTTAGAATAAGACCCTTAATATTTCCCTTTGGACACCATCCTAGAGGCCACGGTCTCTAGTTATTCCTGGCTTGATCCTTAGGGTTTCCTTGGAGCTTAGATTGTGTCTGTGTCACAGTGCTCAGTATTGCACAGTCTGTGGAAAAGTATGAGATGCCTCCACCTTACCCTTCCCTCATAGTCTGAGTCTGCTATTTCCCTCTGTGGCTACAGTGGGAAGAGATCTCTGATCTTCTATGACTCTTCACCCTTCTAAATCTGCCCTCTTTGAGGGAATAGGTCAGGTGGGCCTTCTATGAAAGTTTCTGCAGCAGGGACCAGAGAGACAGGTTTTGCCTTAGGGAGACCCTCATTATTTTAGGGTTGGTGTCAAGGATGAATGGGGCTATAAAGATGAAGTTGGAATTCATGCACAGTCTCTCTGGCGCCCCTTTTTAGTGCTGATTATTGAGTTGAGGGCTTGGTGTGTGATAGAGAAGCCACTGAATTTCATCCCCTTCCCTCATAGTTTGAATCTGCTATTTCCCTCTGTAGCTACAGTGGGAAAAGATCTCTGATCTTCTATGACTCTTCGCCCTTCTAAACCTGCCCACAGTTTCTGAGCTGTCCTTGGTCTGATCCTCCTGCCCAGCTGCCACATGCCCCCACTCCATCTTCACAGACTCTGCCTGTAGCAGGGGCTACTTGGTTTTTTATGGTTTGTTTGGGTTTTTTTTTTTGTTTGTTTGTTTTTGGCAGAACCAGGGATTGAACTCAGGCCCTTGTGCTTGCCAGGGAAGCACTTCTTCCACTGAGCCATCTTCCCTGCCCACAGGGAGCTGCTTGGGAGGCTGAATCCTTACTTACCCTGTGGTCCATGAGTATACTGCAGAGATGGTAGAGAAACTTAGACTGCCTCTGGCCCGCTCTGCTTCACCCTGGGAGGATGACTCATGCTCAAGAACAGAGGCCCTGACTCTTAGCCAGAGCTCCCTACCAGGTCCTGCTACAGCCTGGGGAGGGCTTTGGGACCTGTAACTGGTGCCTTTCCTCATCTTTTCCCCAAACCCAAGTGTGGAATGAATACTCCTATATTCAGTATCTTCCCAAAACATAGCTAGAGAGGGCTTGCAGGTTAGCTCAGTTGTTTAAGCACTTGCCTGGGCAAACCCAGTCAGGCTAGCAGGGGACCACGGTTCGATCCCCAGACCCAGCCCTAAGGCGGCCTGAGCCAGCCCTCACCCCCCCAAAAAAAAAAATCCTTCCCAAAACATAGCTGGAGTGGAGCAGGCACCTCTAGTTCCTCACTGCCAGGCAGCCCTTGACAGCAAGATCCTTAGCTCCACATGAAGTGAGAGCATTTTCCCTGGATCTCAGTTTCCCAGCCAGTGCTCATGGATTAATAATACATCATCACTGGGGTGTGGCACCTGCTCCATAATTACTGTTTTCCCAGCTCTGGGAGTTACACAGATGAAAGAGCCCTGTAGAGCCCAAGCTGTTATTAAGGTGAATTAGCATTGCTGTTATTACTGATTTCTAAAAACCCAGCTGCTGACAGGAACCCAGTCAGACACACAGTGCCCTGAACTGTAGGCTAGTCCTCAAACTCTGGGAGTTCTATAATAATCACTAAACTTTAAAAAAGAAAAAAGTATGGCTATTTACAAATCAGCTGTTTTGTTTGTTTGCTTGTATGTCTTTTTGTGACAGAGTCTCACTATGTAGCTCAGCTGGCCTTGAGCTCACTTTGTAACCTAACCCATGCTGGTCTTGAACTTGCAATTATCCTCCTGCCTCAACCTCCCAAGTGCTGGGATTATAGGTAGGCGTTGGGGTAAAAGCAGCTATTTCAAAATCCCATTCTACTGTACCAGGGCTTGACTGGTAGGTACTTCTGAGAGCCTGAATTGGTTTCTACCCCTGACCTTCTAGATAGAAGATTCTTAGAAAGGTCTGGGAAGGACCCTGGTACTTCTGGGTTTGGCCCTGGAGTTCTCAGCAGCTGAGTTTCCAGGAACTGATTCACCTCAGTTCCAGTTAGCTTGATGTGGGGGCCCTTATTGGTCCTTTTGTGCAGAGATCTATTGAGATACTCCCAGAGCCTACCTACAGCAGTCATTTACCCACCCTATCCCCAACACCTCAAGTTCTTTTCTTGCCCATCCTCCTACCTCTGCCTCCCCCCATTACACTTTTCTCCCTTCCTCCCAGGAGTGTAGGATGGACCTGAATCTTCTTTAGGCAGAAGTAGCCCTAACTGACTTCCGAGTAGAAATAGTGCTAGCATGCCTGAATCATAGCTTGGGGGTACAGGACCTCTCCTAGCCCTGGGGAAGAAAGGGAGTACAGGCAGTGGTGTCCTTTGATGTGAGTCCCCACATTTATCTAACCAAACCTCTTAATACCTGCTCCCTTGTCATACAGGAAGACTGGATGACCATAGTTTGAGAGGAACTGAAGAGGTCTGGTCTGCTTTTTTTTTTTTTTTTTTTTTTTAATGTGTTTTGTACAGGGTCTCACTAGAGGTGATCCTCCTGTTTTCAGCCTCTCCAGTGTTGGGATTACAGGCATGTACCTGGTGGCTGACAGTGGCATGTGATGCCTATGATTAAACGCTGGTCCCTGCACTTGCATAAACAGGTGTGTAATTTGATCTATCTCACCAGCCCTCTCTTGGGCTTTTAAAAATGTATTTATTTACTTGCTTTATTTTTTGAGACAGGGTCTGGCTATTTATTTCAAGCTGGCCTTGAACTCACTATGTAACCCAGGCTGGCCTGAAACATACCCCTGTTAAAAGTCTCCATGCCCAACTTTGGACTTTGTTTGAAAGGGCACTAATCTCATTCATGACAGCACCACCCCGTGATCTAATCACCTCTCAAAGACCCTGATCTTCCAAATAAGTCACCCTGGCATTAAGATTCCACTGTATGAAGGAGGAGGGGGTGTGAAAATTCAGACACTTAACTCTCACTTCAACCTCCCCCATTTGATCCCAATTCATGAGTAGAATTCATTCACCTTTGTATGCTTATTTTCACAAAGACACCAGGATTTAGATCCCTAACCAGCCTATGAGGAATTTTTAAACTGTGGCCAGGCCATTTATTCAGCCAGCAGATGTTTTAGAACTTAATACACAAGTGCCAGGTACTGTGCTACTCTTAGGATAGATAGATGGTGATCAAGAAAGCCCAGATTTGTCAAATAGTTAAATGGTTGCTGAAAAAAAAGGTGTGTAATGCCATATAAGTCTGTACAAATATATGTCAACTAACAAAAGAAGAAAAGGACACGTGCCAGAAGATTACTAATTGGTGTGTTATGGCCAGGTGTGGAGGCACACATCTGTAATCCCAACACTCAGGAGGCTGAAGCAGGAGTCTTGTTGCAAGTTTAAGACCAGCCTGGGCTTCAGAGTGAGCTCAAGGCCAGCCTCACTGCATAGCAAGGCCCTGTCTCAAAACGACACACAAAAAAAGCTCTTGGTGTGTTGGAGGAGACATGACCTGAGGGTACATGGGGTGGACTACTTCAGGAGGCAGGAGCCAGAGGAGGGCTGCCAGTATGGTGCCATATGACTAGGCACTAAGCTTCTCTACTTAAGTGGCTTTCTTTTCTTTACACCCCCAGTCCAAGGGATGTACTAAGTTCCTTGAATCTTACCCTGTCCAAGACAGAGCTACCCTCCTAATAATGCCTTCTTTCCACCTGACCAAGTTTCGTTCTGTTTTTCCAACTCTGGGCCAGTGTTTCCTAAAGCTGAAGCTTGCTTTCCACTACAGGCTGAGAGGAAGCTGGTGGGGGGGTTCTGCTTCTCATTTCCTCTGTAGACAGCACCTCACTTCCTGTCCCCAGGCCAGAAGAAGGCTAAAGCTCTTGGCTTTGCTATTCCTTCCTCTCTCCTTTCTCCACCCCCACTGCTTTCCCAGGAAGCCTGCAGACCTTGGAAAAAGGCAACATCAAAGCCCCACAAAAGCTCCTTATTCCTCAACCCTCTTATCCTACAAGAGGGGACCTGCCTTCTCAACTGCAATCCTTCTCTAGACCTATCAGCCTTCTTTTATATGCCATGATGGTAGAAAAGAGCAGAGAGAGCTCACCCCATTTTACAGCTAGTAAAACCAAGGCCCAGAGGCATTCTAGACTTATTTTAGCTTCACTTAGAGTCATGCTGCATCAGAAGCAGAGCCCAGAAAGCCTAATACTATGTGTAGACATAAATGAACACAGCGCCCAGTGAGAAAACTTGTGGGTAACAGCAAAGTTGGCGACTTAGGTGAGCTTCAGTGGTGGCATCTGGGAAACACAAGGTCATGAGTTTAATTCCCTGTGTAAAAATAAGGTGAGCTTTGGGCTCTGGCTAGATGGCACCAGCTGGGTCAGCACTGGAGCTGCCCAGGTGCAGAAGGTACCTGGTTGGACAGAGTCTATTGTAGAAAGAGGTCACAGTGTGAAGCCAAGAGAGGAGGGGTGGTATTGAGATGCGGGGGGGGGGGGGGTTGGGATCTGTCAGCCCTGCTCTACAGGGCCTATGGTACAGCCTGAGAGCCCACAGGCCAAGTGGCCTCCAAGGTTCTTTCATCACTTCCTAGAACCTCACTGCTTCAGACATCCTGTGGGTGGGACCTGGTCTATGTCTCAACTTAGGCCTGAGGTGTTGAATGGACATTGACTCCCATCTTTGGCCAAATGATAGAAGATTTAGGAACTGACCTGTGCCAGGGGAGCAGAAAATCCTCACCCCAGGTGCCCTTAGATCCAGCTGCACTGAGTCATTCTGTTTCTGTCTATATGTGAGGTTTCCTCCTCATGCTCTGCTTCTTTTAATGCTCCATTCCTTATTATTTGTATCTAAACCCAACCTGTATAAGGGCTCATTTACTGAGTTGCTCAGATTCTGAAAGATCATTCTAGCTTAATATCACTCTCCTGATTTTCAAATGCTCCATTCAAAAGACTTTACTGATGGAACTTCCTTTGCAGTATAGCTGTTTACCTGTGTCTTTTTATTTTATTTTTTTAGGCAAGGTCTCAGTATGTAGCCCAGGCTGGCCTCGGCCTTCCAAGTGCTGAGATCACAGGCATGCACCACCACACCCAATCTTGTGTATATTTATGGAATACAATATACTAGCATGTTCTGTTTTGTTTTTGCGGTTCTAGGAATTAAACCCAGAGCCTTCACACTAAGCTATGCATCCAGACTTTTTTTAGTTTTTTTGTTTTGTTTTGTTTTGTTTAAATAAGTTGCCCAGGCTGTGTTCAAATTTGCACATGATGTTTGGATTTATGTATAGATTGTGGAATGCCTAAGTCCAGGTAATGCATATATATGTATTACTGCATATTATTTTGTGGTAAGAACTTTTTTTTTTTTGCAGTACCAGAGGTTAAACTTGGGATCTTGCACCTGCCAGTCAGGTGCTTAGGCTGCTGCTGAGCTGTCTCCCCAGTGCATATGTGAGAACAGTTAATATCCATGTCTTAGCTGTCCTTAAGTACTGTTTAGAATTTTTTTTTTTTTTTGTATTTTAGGGAATGGTCTGCAGGGAGTTCAGGTTCTCACTACTAGATTAGGCTCCTAGCAGTCCACCTGTTTACAGCCTCCCAAGAGCTGGGATTACAGGCCCCCTGGCGCAGGGCCAGCCTGGGAATTGAAGTCTGGCCCCTGAGTCTGCCTGCAGGCACTTTAATCTGCTGAACTGTTTGGCTAGCCCCTAAAAGATGATTGAGGCCCTTGATTTTTTTTTTTCTTTCTATATTTAGGACAGGGTCTATAGGGTCTCACTGCATAGATCGGACTCGTAGTGATTCTCCAGTGTTCAGCCTCCCACGCGCTGGTATTACAGGCACACGCCACCAGGCTGTCTCAGTCGCAAATCTCAGCGCATTCCGTGGGCAGCATTGGCACAGCAGACTGGGGATCAAATCTCAGCCACTGCGCTCTGCTGAAGCAGCCTCTGCAGTCTGCTGAACTATCAGGCCAGCCCTATATAGAGTATTTTAACTATGTCTACCATGATATATAGTGGATCTCTTGAAGGGCAGGGGATTGAGTTCAATGCCACTTGCTAGCATGCATGAAGCCGGGTTCAACCCTCAGTACCACATGCACACAAAATAATAATAATGGATCTCTTAGGGGGTTTTTCCTTGTGTTTTTGGGACAGGGTCTCTCTGTGCAGTTCAGGCTGGCCTTGAGTTCACTTTGAAGCCCAGGCTCGTCTTGAACTCACAATGATCCGCCTGACCATCCCAGGTACTGGGATTACAGGTTGGTATGTGCTGCCATGCCTGGCTAATAAAGCTCTTGACTATACTCTTCCTAACTGAAATTTTGTATCCTTTGACTAACCTCTCCCCCACCTCCAATCTCTAGCTTCTGCTAACTCCCACTTTACCATTTGCTTCTTTGGGTTCCATGTAGTACAGCAGAACCTTGCCCTACACTTTTGGGGAAGATGGCTGTGGTTATGTTTGTTATGCCATGTGGTGTTTGTGAATGTAAGTAAAATTTTGTTGACCACTTTTGTTTGGAAACTGAATCATTTGTGAACAAAAGCAATCATGAACTGAGGCCTCACTATTTTTGTGTTGGTGTGTTTCACCTGGTTCATTTAATCCCCTTCAGGTTCATCTGTGTGGTTGTAAATGACAGAATTTCTTTTATTTTACAACTGTATTGTATCCTACTATGTATATGTGCCATACTTTCTATTTATTCATCTGTTAGACTGATTCCATATCTTGGCTCTTATGAATAAGGCTGTAATTACAGCACACTGATTTCATTTCCTGTGGCTCCATACTCACCAGTAGAGTTGCTGGGTCATGTGGTAAGTGTATTTTTAATTTTTTTTAGGACCTTCTGTACTGTTTCCAGTAACGGTTATGCTACTTTATATTCCCACAAACAGTGTGCAAGAGTTCCCTTTTCTTCACATCCTAACAAAAACTTGTTATTTTTTAAATGACAGCCATTATAATGAGTAGAAGGTGGTATTTTATTACGTTTTGATTTGTATTTCCCTGGTGATTAATAATATTGAGCACTTTTTTAAATACCCATTGGCGATTCGTATGTCTTTTAAGAAATATCTGTACATTTTTAAACGTGTAGTTTTTTTAAATCAAAGGGGGTTTTTTGTCCATTTTTAAAATGACGTTTTCTTGCCGTTGAGTTTTTCATTTTCTTATGTATTTTGACTATTTTAAAAAATATTTATTTATTTGGTACAAGGTCTTACTACACAGCTCAGACTCATAGTTATCCTCCTGTCTCTGCTCCCCAGAGCCAGAATTACAGAACTGCACCACCACACCTGCGGTTTTAGGGCCAGCATGACATGCAGTACTGGGGATTGACCTCAGGTCCTTGCATTGCCAAGCAGGCATTTAGACTACAGAGCTATCTCTCCAGATCCATATTTTGACTATTAACCCCTTATCAAGTATATGATTTATAAGTATTTTCTCTCATTCCATAGGTCATATTTTCACTGCTGAGTATGCAGTCTGCTATGCAGAAGCATTTTTAGCTAAATGTAATTCCATTTATCTATTTTTGTTTTTGTTGCCTGTGTTTGAGGGGAGGGTCATATCCAAAAAAATAATTTGCTTAGACCAGTATCCTGGAGCTTTTGCTCTATATTTTGTTTTAGTGTTTTTTTGTTTGTTTGTTTGTTTTTGTTTTTTTTTGTGTGTGTGTGTGTGTGGAACTGGGGATTGAACTCAGACCCTTGCACTTGCCAGGTGTCTTAGTTACTCTTCTGTCATTGCTGGAACAAATACGCAACACCCAAAATGAAGGAAGGAAAGGTTTATTTAGCTCACAGTTATTGCAGGTTTCAGTGCAGAATGGCACATGGCAGAGAGCAGCAGTTCCTGGCAGCAAACAACAACAATGCAACAAAGAACAATAGCTGCAGAAAGTCTTCTCTCTGTCTCTTATACTACATTCAGGCTCTCTGCCCCAGGCTGGGGGAAGTACTTACACTCATAATCCCAGCAGTACTAAGACCCATAATTTCAGCCTTGGATCACACATAATCCCAGTGGATCATGAGTTAATCATAAACTCTGGAAGTCCCTACCCCATGACTACATGAGGTTTTCGGGGGACAACTAGATACAAACCATAACACCAGGGAAGTGCTTATTCTACTGAGCCATCTCCCTGGCCCCTTAGTGTTTTTTGTTTGTTTTGTTTTGTTTTTATCTTTTTGAGACAGAGTCTTGCCATGCCATTCAGGCTGACCTTCAACTTCTGTGTAGCCCAGGCTGGCCTCAAACTCACAGCAGCCTTCCTTCCTCAGCCTCCCAAGTTTTGTAATTATAGGCCTATACCCTATGCCCAGCTTTAGATTTATCCTGTTTGCCAGAAGGAGTCACTGAGGCCTGAGGGTGTGGATTGAGAATTTTGAAAAGATCATCTCAATATCAGAGACAAGGGCTGGGGAGATGGCTCAGCAGAATAAGCACTTCCCTGGCAAGTGCAAGGGCCTGAGTTCAAGCCCTGGTTTTGCAAAAAAAAAAAAAAAAAAAAAAATATATATATATATATATATATATATCAGGGACAAATCTCAAAAATGTCCCTTGCTTACCCTTGGTATGGTTTGTCTTATGAATTCTCATAGTCATTTGACTGGAGAAATAAGTGGAGGTCTTTAGAAGGAACCTCGTAAATCCATTGTACGTGTGTGTGTTTGTGTGTGTGTGTGTGTGTGTGTTATTTTGTTCGATTGATTTTATTTATTTATTTTTATTGGTGATAGCTGTTTGTTTTGTGGTTTTGGTTTGATTTTTTGAGGTAAGGTTTTGCTGTGTAGTCCAGGCTGGCCTGGAACTTGCAACAATCCTCTTGCTTCACCTTCCTGAATGCTGAGATTACAGATGTGCACCACCATGTCTGGTCCACTGTAGATTCTTACTTGTCCTTTCTTTATGGTCTTTTTCTGCCTGGAATGAAAGGAGATCACAGTCCTTGCAGGTCAAGGTGATCTCCAGGGCTTTGGGGGCCACAGAGGCAGGAGAGTACTGTACAGGCAGAGTTTGTAGGGTGAGTCCGGGAGTACAGAAACGCCCTTCCTCCCTCCCCAGTGAGCTCCCCTTCTGGCACAGCACAGGAGTTCCACTCTCCTCACAGTGTGCCCCAGGGCACAGGGAACATTACATTTTGAAACACATGCCCTGCAGGAATCACTTTAAGAAAAGAGCTGAAGCCAGCCTCTATACCCAGCTAATCAGGATGCTAAGGAAAGAGAATTGCAAGTTCAAGGCCATCTCACCACTTAGTGACCTTGTGTCTCAAGATTAAAAATTTTAAAGGGGAGAAAGATCAGTGTAGGTTGCAGCCATCCAGGAAGAAGACCTGCTCTGAGTGGTTCATACTGAGGGTATAAGTCTTATCTCTAAAGCAGTAGGAAGTCATAAGAAGGTTTTAGGTGGGGAAGACCTAGTTAGATTTAGTTTTAGAAAACCCTTCTGGTGAATCTCCTTGGAAAAGTACATTTTTTCCTGTGAGCGGCCTTAGGTGACCTGTGAAAATGGTTCGCTACTCGCTTGACCCAGAAAACCCCACAAAACCATGCAAATCAAGAGGCTCAAATCTTCGCATTCACTTTAAGAACACGTGTGAAACTGCCCAGGCCATCAAGGGTATGCATATCTGAAAGACCACCAAGTACCTGAAGGATGTCACATTAAAGAAGCAATGTGTACCATTCCGGCGTTACAGTGGTGGAGTTGGTAGCTGTGCCCAGGCCAAACAGTGGGGATGGACACAGGGTCAGTGGCCCAAAAACAGTGCTGAATTTTTGCTGCACATGCTTAAGAATGCAGAGAGTAATGCTGAGCATAAGGGTTCAGAGGCAGATTCTCTGGTTATTGAACTTATCCAGGTGAGCAAAGCACCCAAGATGCACCGCCGCACTTACAGAGCTCATGGCCGGATTAACCCATCCATG
>PVKA01005911.1:68601-87674 GCA_004027165.1 Ctenomys sociabilis
GAAGCGCTTATTCCACTGAGCCATCTCCCCGGCCCCAAGAAAAGTACTATTTTTTTGGTCAGGGAAAATAACAAAATATAAGTCTGTGCCAGAACACAGGGGCATTTAAAAAAAAAATACAGGAGCCAACTGAAAGGATTATGAATGGCCAAAGCTAAGTGTGAGCATTGATAATAATTAGGTTATAACCCAAAGAGTAAAATGAATCTAAGTCCATAATAGTAGAAGTTACAAATAAATAAACGGGGATCATGGGCAAATCTTCCTTGGAGAAAAGTTCCAGTTAATAAATGTAGAAGAGGTGGGTGTGATGGCCTGTACCTGTAATCTCAGCACTCAGGAGGCTGAGGCAGGAGTACCAGGGGCTTGAGGCCAGCCTGGCCTATATAGTAAGTTCAGTGTCATAGCACATCATAGTAAGTTCAACTATAGTAGTGTGGCCCTGTCTCAAAAAACAAAAGCAAACAAAAAAAGGAACAAGAGAGATTGAAGATTATCATTGGAATGCCATAGTAATGGCAGCAAGCAACATCTCCTCAGTCTTTTTCTACTGTATCTTAAAATCAGTAGATTAAAAAAAAAAATCAGTAGGTAAAAACTTAAGGAGAAACAGGCCAGTGCATAACCTTAAAAGTATTGCCTTCCAAAGCATTTATTAATATCAAAAAGAAAAATAGTAGCTGGGCGTGGTGGTGCAGGCCTATAATACCAGCACTGGGAGGCTGAGGCAGGAGGATTGTGGTGAGTTCAAGACCAGCCTGAGCTACAAAGTGAGCTTAAGGCCAGCCCGAACTACATAGTGAGACCCTGTCTCAAAAAGACAAAAAAAGAAAGAAAAATAGTGACTGCACAGTAGAGAGACTCACAGATAGATAGATATCACCTAGCCAAGTGATCAAGGTTAAAACATGGCCATCAACAAGACGTCTTGACATGTGTATCCACCCCCATATAGTGCACTGAGGAAGGCCTGCCTTAGTGGTGTTCTTACCCCTAAGCCATGACCTCAGTCTGATCAGCAAAAACTTCAAA
Source organism: Ctenomys sociabilis (assembly GCA_004027165.1). NCBI lineage: Eukaryota > Metazoa > Chordata > Mammalia > Rodentia > Ctenomyidae > Ctenomys > Ctenomys sociabilis. The sequence goes on from PVKA01005911.1 coordinate 69,634, forward strand.
CCCAGGTTGGAGGACATTTTCCAAAATGCTGACCAGTCCCTTCAAAAGTGCCCAGGTCAGAGGAAGAAGGGAGATTCAAGGAGAGTCGTGAATTACAGAAGACTAAGGATACCTGGTAAAAAGTGCCTTGTGGGATCCTGGATTAGACCAGAGAACAGAACATTAGGAATACTGGTAGGATCTGAATAAATTCCACAGTTTCATCTTCTAAATATGGACCGTGAGGACATGCTACTATGTCTGTTAAAGTATATGTGTATAAATAAAGTAATACATATGCATACAGAAGTAGGAGTGGGAGCCGGTAAGGAGAGCCTAGGAAGCCAGGAGAAAGCAGTCTAGGAGGAAGTGAGCACCCTCCAGGAAGTGAACCTACAACCCACAGGAGAAATATTTGCAGATCATGCACATACACACGCACCAGTGTGTGTGTGTGTGTGTGGGTGGGTGTGTGTGTGTGTATGAGTATCTGGAATATGTAAAGAATTCTTACAACTAGGGCCGGCCAAATAGCTCAATGGATTACGCACCTGCATGCAGGCACAGGGGCGGGGGTCAATCCCCTGGCCTGCTATGCTGGCCCTGACCTCAGGGCATGCTGAGACAATGACTGGGATAGCTCACGGCGCTTGCTCCCAGCTCTTGGGAGGCTGTAAACAGGCAGATCACTGCCTGTCAGATCTAGTAGTGAGACCCTGACATCCTGTAGACTCTTCCCTAAAATAAAAAAGAATGAATTCTTATAACTAATAAGTTATAAGTGATAAAACTTATATTACTTTTTTTTTTTTTTTTGTCTTTTTGAGACAGGGTCTCACTATGCAGTTCAGGCTGGCCTTAAACTCACTTTGTAGCTCAGGCTGGTCTCGAACTCACAACAATCCTCCTGTCTCAGCCTCCCAAGTACTGGGATTACAGGCCTGCGCCACCACGCCCGGCTTATATTACTTTTATAAGTAATAAAAACATAGCCCAATTTAAAATTGGCAGTGGAGGGGTTAAAAAAAATGGCAGAGAACTCAGATAGACATTTCTCCAAGAATCAGAGACAAATAGCCAATAAGTACATGAGTGTCATAAGTCATCAGGGAAATACAAATTTTTAAAAAATACAAATTAAAACCATGCTGAAATACATGTTACAGTTAGAGGGTACCTAGAACCAGAAAACTAGTTATCCAGTGGCCAGATTGTAAAGTTGGAAACCTTGTCCACTACTAGAGAGATTGTTAGGCTGTGGGCTGCTCTGGAAAACAGCCTGGCAGTTCCTTGCACTGTCAGACCTGGACTTATGTGACCCAGCGGCTCTCCTCAGCGTATACTCAAGCGCTCACAGCAGTGTCACTTGTCATAGCAGAAAGTGGAAACAGCGCATTCATCAACAGATGAATGCAGTGTGTCCATATAGATTCAGCCATAAAAAGAAATGAAGTGCTGCACATGCTCAACATGGGTGAGCCTTGAAAACATATGCAAAGCGAAGGTTAGGTACAGAAGACTACCTGTGGTGCCTTAATCACTACTCTGAAAGCTGAAGCAGGAGGATCTCAAGTTCAAGGCTAGCCTGGGCCACACAGCCAGACCAGCAAACCAAAAACTAGAGATATAGGTCAACAGTAGAACATTCCCAGTTCAAGCCCCAGTAACTCTTGCCTCTCAAAAGAGACTACCTGTTATGTTATCTAATTCCACTTATATAAAAAAGGAAATGGAGAAAAGCTTATAGGCAGAAAATAGTGATAATCATACGTAACAGTGATTTTCTGCCTGCCTAAGGCTATAGTATTGCTAAGGAAAAGGGTGATAAAGGTAAATAAGTGTCCTGAAATCAACTGGGGATAATTGCGCATATCGCTGAATGTACTGAAAACTATTAGGCACCTTACCAGATGAATCATATGGCATGTGCGATGTATTTCAGAGCTTGAAAGAAGTATAGGGAAAGTGATTACCAGAGGCACTCCAAATGGGGGAAGGCAGTGAAGACTGAAAACTACTGTTTGGATTTAGTTGTGGTAGTTACCTCTGAGTGGGACAGGGGTGACAAAGGGATGGGAAGACAGCTTTTTTCTTTCTTTCTGAGAAGTTTGGCTTTGCAAGGCAGTATCTAGAGAAATGTAAAAAAAAAAAGATGATTTTGGTTTTTGAGACGGGTCTCCCTGTATGCTCCAGCTTGCTGGACTCTTCTGCCTGCCTCATCTTCCCAAGTGCTAAGATTACAGGTGGGTACTGTCTCATCTGGCGAGAACATTGTTTTATTAAAATGAAAGATGCCTGAGGTGTTCTAAAGCTGAATGGGATGTTCAGGGTCTAGCCCAGTGGTAATCATATGTTTAGTGTATTTGATCCCCAGCAAAAAAAAAAAAAAAAAAAAGCTGAGTGTCATAGCCCACACTTTCAGTTCCAGCTACTTACTGAGGCACAGGGATGGCAAGTTTGAGGCTAGTCTGGGCAACTTAATGGAACTTGCTCTCACAGAGTACAAAGGGTTGGGGAGCTCAGGGCAGCAGAGCTTGCCCACACAAGCAGGGTCCCAGCTCAGTTGCCAGCAGGGGAGGGGCAGGATTGGGACAGGTCCTTCAGAAGGCAGATAGGGAAGACAAAAAAAATGGGGATCATATGAGGCCAGAGAGACTGACCTTGGCTGGGGAAAGGCCACCAGGGAAGGGAGGAGGTTAGGAGGATTCTGAGGGGCTTTAACCTTCTAGAAAGACAGGAGGGTGGGGGATACCATAGGTCAGAAGGTGAAGATCAGAGAGGGAAGAATTCATAATTCATTGTTGCTGGGAATGAGTGCACCCCCAGCAGTGATCCTGGGTGATGGACGCCGTGAGGCTGATGACGTGGCTGACACCGGTGGGGCAGTGGGCAGGGGTGTGAGCCAGCGCTGGGCCTGTCCCTGCCCACTCCCGTCCCCTGTGCAAAGGAGCCACAACCTAGAGTGCTGCAGCGGGGGAGCCCGCCCAGTGCAGCGGCTACTAGCTACACGTGGCTGTCTAAAATTACACATAAAGTTCAGTTCTTGGGTTGGATTAGCCACATTTGAAATACACAACGGCCACATGGGGCTAGCAGCTGCTACAGTGGACAGCACAGCAGACCCTTCACCTTACAGCCAGTTCTGTGGGTGACACTTTTCTAGTAAGGTGAGGAGAACTCAAACTCTTTGATCTAAGAACCTTTCTGTACTCACAAATTAAGTACAGAAAGCTTTTGTATACTTTATGTGTTCAGTGTGGGGATACTGGGGACTGAACCCAGGGCCTCAGGCATGCTAGGCATGCACTCTACTGCCGAGCCATATCCCCAACCTTTTCTGTTTTTGTTTTGAGACACTTTCCTTGAGTTGCCCATGTTGTCCTCAGACTTGCAATCTTCCTGCCTCAGTCTCCTGAGCACATGGGATTACAGGCATGTGACACCATTCCTGGCTACCTTTTTATGTTGACTATACTAAATTAGAAGTGAGAGTTTTGAATGTTTATTTCATTCATTTTGAAAATAATAAACTCATTACATATTAACTTATTTTATGAAAAATAATTATGTATTTTCAAGACAAAAAGGTCATTGTTCTTTTGAGATATGGTCTCACTCTAATCCAGGCTGTTCTTGAACTCGCCTTGTAGTCCAGGCTGGTTTTGACCTCATGGTAATCCTCCTGTCTCAGCCTCTTAAGTGCCACAATGGTAGGAATGCTCCACCTTTCCTGCCATCATTTCTGTAAATGTCTTTGTCTGCCTTAGTGGAAAGCAGTGGGATTCTCAGTTTTACTCCTTGATTTAGTCTGTTTTGATCTCACACAACATGGTCTCATGCTCATGAGAGGATGCGAATCATAAAAACAGACAGTGTTTTAGCCTGTTTAACTCTTCAAGGTCACTGTGTGAGAACACTGTTCTAGAACAATATACTTGCTACAAAGCACTTGTCCCAGAGAGACTGTGATTTGCCTCAGATCACACATGCAGCACTGGGCCACACTCTGGGACTGTTCCTTCTGGTTTGAGGCTCTTCTCATTCTCTTGGCTGGGCCAGGGTGGGCTGCCCTTTCTGGAGTAGGACCCAGGCTGCCTGGCTATGGAGCCCCTGGTGTGTGGTCCTATAAATAAACCCATTGAGCTGGAGCCAGAGCCCTTCCCCTCCCCAGCAGCTGCTATTTTTGTTGTTAGTTGTGCTGTAGACAGGGAAGAGGAGGCCTGGAGAGAGCAGAGTGAAGAATGTCTGGAAGCCTTTGGGCTGATAGTATCAAGGCCCTTCCTCCTGCTCTGCCTGGAAGGGCAGGGCCTGTTTCTGCTGTAGTTTGCCCCCAGTTGTACAAAGGTTCTGGGAATACCCATGAAGAGGTTGTTGTAGGCGACTCTGGCTTTTTCTCCAAGGACAGATGCCTCAGGATGGTTGTTCCTTTTGGTTACCATTTGGCAGGAGAAGGGTAGGAAATTCTTATGTGCCCCCTTTGCCTATGTGGGGAGGAGACCATTTGGAATTCCCAGGGTTAAAAGATGCTTTGCCCTAGGGATTAATTGATCTGGTCTCAGATGCTAGGGCTCACTCTTTCCCCGGTTCTGCCAAAAAAAAAAATGACCTGGGCTCTTGGTCAGGAGTGCCCTGGGGGACAGGCCTCCCTCCTTATGGCCTTTCGAGATCCCCTCTGCTCTGGGCAGCTCAGAGCTGTCTTGGCTGGAAAGGGTGAGAAGTTGCTGTTTACAAGTAGACTCTTGGGTGTCCTGGACTAGGAGTGATGAAAGGGATTCCAGAAAACAGCTGGTAGGAGAGAGGAGAGGACCAGTTGGGTGACTGTTACTCAAGTGAGCTTTCCCATCCCTGCCTTTTGCAGCTGCCCATCTCTCCCTCTAGCCCCCACTTCTCTCCCTGGAAGACTCTGGAGGGGACAGCTGGGGAATGGGGCTGTCAGACCAGAAGGCCTTGGCTGAGGTCCAAGGCACCAGACTAGGGCCCAGGCCTTTTGCTGCCTCTTTGACCACTGCTCCTAGGCTGGACTCTTTGAGTTCAGGGAGGGCTTGGCCTGTGCCCTGGCCACTGCAGGTATTATCCTTTTTTAAGGGGCAGAATGGCCAGATCTTTTCGGTAGCCCTCAAAGTCCCTGTCCCTTCCTAGCTTTAAAGGGAGATTTGGTGCTAGGGGTGTAGCTCAGTGACAAATACCCAATACTCTGGAAAAAAGAAGGGAAGGAATGAACCAGGGTCTTACAAGACTGACTAAGCCAGAAATGGCAGTCACCTGGATGCCCTTGGCAACATCCCTGGAGAGTGCTAAACAGTAGTTTTCCTTTCCCTCTCTCTAGCTGCGCCTAAATTGCCCCTAGTCCCTTTAAAGAGAGCAGCCAAAGAGCACACTCTCCTCCCTCCTCTTCCTGCTCTCCGCTCAGCATTGAAGTCACCTCCCCCTGAATCAGGCCTTTGTGTAGGGAGGGGCCTCCCTGGCGGTTCTGCTGGGGAAAAGCTCTCAGTTCAAGTTTGAATTCTCAATCCCTGCACCCTGGACCCCATCAGGTGTTCCAGACCCAACATTCTGGATGCACTGTGAGACCCCATAGAGAAATATTTAAAACCAGGCACATCCTGAGAGACTCTGGCCTGGGTTTTCCCAGATTCCAGGTGGGGCTGAGCACAGTGCTGCGAGTACTGAGTTACGGATCCTGAGAGGGGAGGGCATCGTTTGTTCCCTGAAGGGACACTGGCTAGGTAGCCACAGGGAAATTGCCTTAGGCTGGCCCGTTCCCCCCAAGATGTAGGCAAAAACCTCTCAGATTTGAGAGCGCTAAGTTTAAGGTTAGTCTGCTTTGTAGGTAGAGGTTGCCTTTTTGTCTTTTGCGGTACGGGGGATTGAACTCAGACCCTTGCAAGAGAAGCACTTATTCCACTGAGCCATATCCCTGGCTCTGGTAGAGGTTGTGATGTCTCCCTACATCCTGGTATTCCTTTGAAGGTAAAGACCCCAGAAGTTTCTTTGAGAAATTCTCTCCCTCCCTCCCACCTCCCTCTCTCCCATCTCCCTCTCTCCCCCCTCCCTCTTTTCTTTCCTTTCCTTCTTCCTCTCTTTTCTCTTTTACCTCTCTTCCTTGGGGTCTCTAAGTGGCCTGGCTGGCTACAAACTCATTGTCCTCCTACCTCAGCCTCCCACTTAGTTGGGATTACAGGTTTATGCCATTGTGCCCCACTTTTATTAGAAATCTGAAACTCAGACTCTGAATCTCACTCCTAGATATGCACTCCTTCCGCCACCAGGTTTAAGTTTGAGTCTCTCATGCTGACTTCTCACAGGTCTAGGCTGCAGAAACTCCTGCCCTCCCACAGACTGAAGAAGGCCCTTGTCCTGAGTTGGCCCAGACTGTGGTGCAAAGGCACAAAGTTTTCTCCCACAGGAGGCTGAGTCATAGACTACTTTCATCCAGCATTTCCAGAGCCTCAGCCCAGGCTCCAGCTGCAGCTTACAGAGTGTCACCTCAGGAGGGTCTCCCACAGGTCATAGTAGGACTTGGCCTCCAGCTCTGGGGACTTACAGGGGCTTATAGCCGAAGAGTGGCAGTGATTGGCTTGTGGGGGGCATTGCATCTCTGGCCTCCTTAGTACACAAAACACAACATGCACACAGATGAAGTCCACAGCCAGTCCTCATAGTAAAGCCTCCAGTATTAAGTGCTTATCTGTTTTTTTGTTTGTTTGTTTGTTTTGTTTTTGTCAGAACTGGGGATTGAATTCAGGCTCTTGTGCTTACCAGGGAAGCATTTATTCTACTGAGCCATCTCCCCAGGTCTGTTTTGTTGTTTTAGAGAAGATACTGTATCTACTAAACCATCTTCATCCTTTGTTTACTTTTTCTTTGTATGAAGAACATAAAACTGCAGCTTTGGCCTTATTATTGGAGGCCCCGCTTGTCCTGCTCCCTTCCTTCATCTTCCTGCCTTCTCAGGCTCCAGTCACGCGTGCGCACAGACATACATGCCCGTGCCAGCCCTGGAGAAACACAGTGTCGAGGGCTGGAAAAGCTGGTGACCACTGGGGCCAGGCTCTTCTGAGACAGTGGAGGCAGGAGTTGAGGGACCAGAGTTAAGGCATTGGGGTGAAGCTAGTCAGATGGTGGAGGTGCTCACCTGAGGCCTTTTGTGGATGTGTTTCCTCTTTGTGTCTGGAAAGAATAGTCTTGAATTTCTTCTTTTATTCCAGGCCTGTCCTTTTTTTTTTTTTTTTTTTTTTTTTGCAGAACCAGGGGTTGAACTCAGGCCCGTGGGCTTGCCAGGCAAGTGCTTATTCTGCTGAGCCATCTCCCTGGCCCCATCAGGATCTATTCCTGTTCCTCACTATTCTTCTTTAGGTTGTTATGGGGTATTAAAAATACATACTACACAGTTTTTCTTTTTCTCTGTTTTCAGGATCCCCCTGTTGGTCCCACTGTGGTTCATACACTCAGAAGAAATAATTTTCTCCCCTTTGTTTGTGACCCTGACCTTAAAGCCTCCAGCTGATTCCTTTCTAGGGTAGAGACAGTGCTGGCACTGGGGGAGGTGCAGGGAGGAGTCCTCTGGGAGCAAGATGGGCAGGCAGCACCTGGGCCCCCAGGCTGAGCAACCAGGGATGAGTAGCCTGTGTCAGCCCATGGTGATGGGCAAAGCGTCTGGCTATGGAGTTCAGGACAGACACTGCGTCTACTCTCGTTATGTCCTCCACCTGCCCTTTGGGCTGAGTATTCTTACCCCTATTTTATAAGCAAAACAAAAAGATTCTTAGAGTCAGGATTTTCAGTGTCAGCTGCAAAACTCTAGAAATCTGTACTCCAGGCTCTGCCTACAGAGGGCCCTAGAACTGTATGGCTTACCTGTTAGTTGCTCTGTGAGGCTGACAGTACAACTTAATTGTTTGGGGAATTTTTTTTTTTCTGCCCTTCTTGTTATTTTGCTTATTGTTTGGCTTCATGTTGTACTGTTTTCTTGCAGCACTGAAGATCAAACCCAGAGCTTTGCACATGCTAGGCAAGCATTCTCCCACTGAGCTATATATACCCCAGTACAACTAGGATGTCTGTCCAGTGTATAGTGCTCCCCAGCCATATGATTTGGCCAACAGTCTTTGCCTCCAGACCCTGCTTCCTCTTCAAACCAGTGCCTCCTTCCCAAGGTCGTTAGAAGAATCCGATCCAGTGGTGCAGAGAGAGTTCAAGCTCTGCATAGCACACAGGATACATTCAGTGTGTGTTAGCACGATTTCCTGTTGCTTGGGACTCGATTATAGCATTTCCTTCCCTCGGTGGTCAGGAAGGTTGGTGGAGGCACCGTATATTGCAGGAACATAAAGCGTCCTGTGTCTCACCTGTGCCTTGGCTCTTTCTCAGTGCTTTTCCCACCCAGGATCTCATCTGGACTTCACTTTATGCTCTTCCTGATTGCCATCTCTTGCACCTTGTCATGCTCATGTTGTTTATTATCTGCCTCCCCCAGAAAAGTGACAGCTTCATAAAAGGAGGCTTTCAGACTCCTTCTTCCTACACCTGGTAGCCAGCAGAAGCCTAGTAAATGCTTGTGGTTTTATGTGACTGACATCTCCCTCTATTTCTCCACAGGCAAGGTGACCATTCTGGCTGCTAGAGTAAGCTGAATGTCCCAGCCTGGGTAGGGGACAGAGACAGGTGAGGGCCTTTAGTGCTGGTGCCTGCTGGTGATGATGAGGGGTGGGTGGGAGAGGCATCCTTGTGCCCACTGTAGAGGACAGGACCAAGTTTCAGGTATCAGTGATGAGCTGCTGAGGGCCCCCTCCTCTGTGGTCCAAAAGCTCTAAGGTGCTCTTGTCAGGGCTCAGGGCAGGAGGAAAAGGTAGCAGAGTAGTCAGGGTGGGTGAGTTGTCAGCCTTGTACAGTAAGGGTTTTCTCAGCTGCTGAAAACCTCCATAGTACTTGTGAAGAACACAGAAGTGAGCACTTTGCTCCAGCAGAGAAGTGGGAACTCAGAAGATAAAGACTCACCACTTGCAGAAAGTAAGGCAGGCAAGCAGCTAGTGGAGTAGCAGAATGGCAAGTGTGTCTGGTCAGTGACAGGCTACTTGCTTTGTCAGCGGTCCATCTCCTACATGCCAGGTGTATACTAGGAGTGTGGGTTTGTACAACAAGACCAGCACAATGTCCCTGTGCTCAAGAATAGACAGCTTGGTGGAGGAGACTGGTAATAGAACTGTTTGGGAGTGTGGGGCCAGAGGCATGAACAGAAAGGAAGGTAGAGTGCCCAGTGGCCCCCGCAGAGAGACCAGTGTGCACAAGAAGGCTGGCACTCAGGGACCTCAGAGGTGCCTTCTCCACCCTCCAGTCTGGTGTCTAGGACAGCTGAAGCAGGAAGAGGGAATGTCAGGCACATAGTACATGGCCCCTGTCCAGTGTGTCCAGGAGAAGATGAGGGCCAGGAAGGGGCAGGCGAAATGAGCCCCACCCTGGGGCGGGATACTGGGCCCCACATCACAGTGACACTGTAGCCTTCTTCTCAAGTTGTCACCTACAGGTGTTCACATGTGACCTTCACAGTGACCATGTCACGAAGAACCTTTTGCCTATTTTCAGAACCAGGATGCAGAGAATCAGTGAGATGAACAAGCTAAGAAAGCTTTCGTGCATTTGTTCAGCTTATACTGGTAGAGCCAGTGAGAGCCTTATGGCAGTGAAGCCAGGCTCTGTCCCTGCCATAGGCAAGCCTTTCTGAACCTGAGGACAAAATCCTGCTTATCTTGTAATATGAATATTATTACTGTTAGGAATCACAGAGGTTGGGGATATAGCTCAGCAACATTGCGCCTGCCTGGCAAATGAAAGGTCCTGAGTTCAGTTCCTGATTTAAAAAAAAAAAAGTAGAAATCTTTTTTTGTGTTTTGAATAGGGTTCATTGTTTTGGTTGTTTTTGTAGTGCTGGGATTAAACCCAGGGCAGCCTTTGTGCTGGGTATATCTCTAGACCTTTTTTTTAAGTCACAGTCTCTTAAGTTAGCAAATAGACAGAGCAAGTCTTTCAGAGTGCTGGGATTACACTGAGATTTGTTTGTGTGCGTGTGTTTTTGGATGTTGTTTTGCTTTTGAATCATTCTTACAGGCCTGTTTTTTTGTTTGCCAACATGAAGTGAGACAAGGTGAGATCTGTGTTATTTTGTAAATGGGGTCACTGCAGTGTAGAGAGGCTGATTTGTTGGCCAGTTTGAGGCTGATCCCAGCAGAAAGGTCAGGGTCTGTCTGACCTGTGACAGGCCATGTGCAAGTGTGGGAGTTTATAAACTAGAGGTCCCTGTTCCCAAGATGGGCAGAATGAGCAGAAGACTGAGCCTCAGGCTGAATGGTGGGTATCTGTCCACGGCGCACAGATGACACCAGCCTAAATGCTGAGAACACTGCCTAGCCTTGTCTCGGTGCTCACCCCTCCTTGTGCCCTGGAGTAACCTGCTGAGGCTTCTTCTTGCTGTGGTTCCCAGGACCTGATGTCAGAGACCATGGACCAGACAGCTGGGGCTCCTGGATACCCAGCGCCAGGAGAAGCTGCTGATGGCAGCATGGAGCCCAGCAGCTGCCAGGAGCTTCTGCACCGACTGCGAGAGCTCGAGGTGTGTGGCAGGGAGCAGGGTGGGGGTGGAAGCACTGCCTCTCTGAGCTGCTTTGCCTCTCTGGTGGGCTTTGGGTGGGATGGGCCATCCTCCAACCAGGCTGGAGGACACTGAACATTTCTTTTAAAAAACTCCTCTAATAAACCCTTTCTTTGCTCTTAGCTCTCTAGCCTGAGGACAGGAAGCATAGGTATATTGTTACAATGTCAAATATCTCTTCTCCCCATCATGCTTCTCAAGAGAAAGGGACAGTGACAGAGGCCACAGGAGGTAGAGGAAAAATGACAAGGGACACAAGAGTTAAAGAAGGCAGGGTTCCTCAAACAGTACTTTGCCACATTCTTAAAAGACTGTCCTCAGCTAGGTATGGTGGCACACACCTGTAATCCCAGCACTTGGGAGGTTAAGATAGAAAGATCACCATGAATTCAAGGCCAGCCTGGGCTACATAGTAAGACCCTATCCCCAAAAACTAAAAAAAAAAGAAGACAAGACCTTTTCTCCAGCCTCCTATGCCTGGCGCCTTTCATTTGTGTCTTCCTAGTCACTGTATTTCCAGCCCCCTGGCCCCACTGAGTAAGGTTGAGGTTAATAGAAAACCTGTCCATCCCAGCTCTGCATCTGGCTGCCCTTGGACTCTCTGCAAGTGGTCTCAAACAGGGCTATAGCTAGTAGACTCCTTCCTACCTCTTGCCCAAGAGGGATTTGCCCTGGAGGAGGAGTGGTCCCAGAGCCTTCCTCTTCTCATCCTCACCGTTCTCCACTCCTGCAGGCAGAGAACTCTGCACTAGCCCAGGCCAACGAGAACCAGCGGGAGACATATGAGCGCTGCCTGGATGAGGTCTGTAGGCTCAGCAGTGGTGCACTGGGGCGGGAGGGAAGGGAGACACTGGTCAGCTTAGCCTCTTGCTTTTTGTCCTCAGGTTGCCAACCACGTGGTACAGGCACTGCTGAACCAGAAGGTGAGTGGCCCCAGGAGACGTGGTCACCCTTAACCCAGCCTCCATGTGGACAGACCCTGGGAATAATCTGGGAGGCCCTTCCCAAGGACCCAGCAGAGAGGCAAAAACATTAGTGTGATAAATTTCAAATGCTTGCCAGCCCTGTGCTCACTTCCTTCTCCCTCCCCCCCTCCTCTCCCCCTTCCTTTCCTCTCTCCTCCTTCCCCTGCCATCCCCTTCCCTCTCCCTGCCATCCTCCATTTCCTGGCCCAGGACCTTCGGGAAGAGTGCATCAAGCTGAAAAAGAGAGTGTTTGACCTGGAACGACAGAACCAGATGCTGAGTGCCCTTTTTCAGCAGAAATTCCAGTTCACCACAGGCTCCCTCCCCCAGGTGGGTACTGGCACCACACACTTCCCTCTGTCACTGGGTCTGCTACCACTGGGTCTGCTACCTCCCCCGAGGGGCAGCAATGGCCTCATGTACAAGAAGCGGCCATCCGCACACCCCTCCATGCTGGAGGCCATGGCCATCCAGGGAAGGCCTGCTTGGCCTCATATATTTGCATCTCACATGGGGTGAAAAAGACCCAAGTCTTCACAAGTGTGACTGTGTCCTACCTCCCAGCTGGTTGCCTAGCTGGATAGCCTCCCTTGTTGAGAAGGAGGGTCTGAGAATGTTTCTGCCCTATGTGGGGAGATGGGCGGAGGATGAAAACATAATTATTTCAAGTTCCCAAGAGGTCCCTTTGGCCAGTGACACGGCCTCTTCGGGGCAGGAGGCCAGGGTGGGGCCTTACGTTCAGCAGCCCAGGGCTTAGTGTCATAGAAAGGTCAGGAGATGTGCTTCACCCTGTAACTGTGGGCACAGATCACTACCATCCCCACTGTGGGCACACATGCATGCTCACAGATGCTTGTCTCTGCTGCTAGCCCTGCCACCTACTTTCCCCAGCAGCAGCAGGAGGCTCCTGGGACTGAGTTAACATGTCCTGAGCCTGTCAGGAACTCCCAAAGATGGATTGAGGCACTGGGGTGGGAGGGTCCAGAGCTGCCCCAGGTGGCCAAAGGGAGCAGCAAGTTGGGGTCAGCCAGCCCCCCCTCTTGACAAGAACAAAAGCACTTTCTGTGGGTGGAGGGTTTTGGCTATCTGTCTGAATTTGTGTCTTTTGGATGCAAACCCTGCAGCTCTTGGATGCAAACCCTGTGGCTTTTGGCCCACAGGCTCTGAGCAGGGAATCCCTCTGCTCATTGAAAGTGTTGCCCTTACAGAAGAAGCGCCTGTCACTGTGGCCTTTCCGGAGTCACTAGTACCTAGACAGTGCAAAACTCGTCCCAGCCAGCTGTGCACACTGCACACACCTCTCTTCTTGCTTCAGGGTCACCTAGGATCCCTTGAGGACTGGGTTCACCAGTCTAGCTTGCTACTTCTCAGCAACTGGGACAACTGAGAGACCATAGTGATGGGGGGAAGCAGCCTTAAGTCATTCTTCTTTTTACCTGTATGGATTTGGGGGTGCTTTGGGGTTGGGAACAACAGATTTACATTCCCTGGGAGTAACATGACGTAATGGGAAGAGCAGGAATCTTGGCCTCAGATAAACTGGGGTTAGAGTGCTGGCTTAGCCACTTCTTAGCTAAGTGCAACCTTGGGCAAGTTTAACTTTCCAAACTATAGGGTTGTTGTTGTTGTTTTGTTTTTTCCCCCTATATTGCAGATTGTTGTAAGGATTAAATCAGATAATATATAGGTTTAGCCCATCATAGCCAGTCAATAAATAGCAGTTATTTATCATTATGAATGTGATTCCCAATTTGTGCTTTGCTGGGATGAAAACTCCTTTGAGCAAATGCTAATTAACCTCTTCTTGTGAGCAGCGCCTTTGCCAACATGTATGGAGTTGGACTGGTTGCAGAGCTCCCAGCGCTGTGGCTTGGGTGTGACTTAATGCTGGATGGCTGGGACAGCTGAGAGACAGATCTACATGAAGCCATGCCACACAGCATGGGAGACAGTGCTGTCATTACGGGGGCTTAGGGAATAAGCCCTTAGGGACTGGGGACACTTCCTGTGAGGAGATGGCCTTGGTTGGATGGGAGAGTCATGGGGGAGAGAGGGGGTGGTCCCTTTGGAAGCAATTGCATTGGCAAGGCTCCACAGCAGGGAAGCCTAGGGAGCACCAAGCTGTTGCACTTGGCTTGCCTAGATCAAAAGAGATGTGAGAGGACAGTCAGTGACAAAAGCAAGAGGAAGTTCAGACTTGTTTCCATGGGCAGTGGCAGGGTTGGAGGCTTTTTTTTTTTTTTTTTTTTTTTTTTTTAGAACCGGGGATTGAACTCAGGCCCTTGCACTTACCAGGGAAGCGCTTATTCCACTGAGCCATCTCCCTAGCCCCAAGGTTGGGGGCTTTTGAGCACAAAGGCACTTTAGAAAAAAGCACAGGGCTGGGCCAGTAAATCCATGGTGGAGTGCTTGCCTATCATGGATGAGGCTCTGGGTTCAATCTCCAGAACCACAGAAAGAAAAAGAATATGCTTTAGGGGGCCTTGTGCATATAAAGTGGAAAGGCCACCAAACCAAGCCAAAGAGAATGACTGAAATGCTAAGCAGCATCTCTGGCACAAGCAGAAAGACTCAGGTTGCAGGAGCTGCTGGCTGTAGAGGTGGGGCCGAGAGATGCTGCAGAGACAGATTCATAGTTATGATGAGTAAGGGCAAGGAAAGGGCTAAAGTTGTCGCAGTCAAGATGCCTGAGAGAAGGAAATCCTGTTCTCAAGAACCAGAAGTGGTCCATGATTAAGTATCCTACTTTGGCAGTAGATGTTTCACACGAGATTGACTTGGGGAGGCTGAAGTGATCCTCTGCCATCTCTTTCTAAGACCATCTAAGCATTAGTCTCAGGCTTTCTCAGATCACAGGTGTTCAGACCTGAAAGGAACTGGCGTCTTGGCCCCTTTTGTAGTAGGGCAGGAAGGCTTCTAGAAAAGCAAGGCCCAGGCTGTAGCTGTACTGCCCACTGGCTGTAGGGTACTCTTTCTCTAGAGCCCTGTCTGTACCCTCCTGCCCACCACCTGGGCTTGCAATAGCTTCAAAAGAACTCATTATGGGCTGGCAAGACAGCTCATTGGAGTAAAGCACCTGCTTAGGCAAGCACAGGGACCACAGTTTGATCCCTGGCACTACATGCTGCCCCAGCCCCAACCCCAGGGCAGGCTGAGCCAGCCAGAGTCCAGACATAGTGGCAGACACCTGTAATCCCAGCATTGGGGAGGCTGAAAACAGGAAGATTACTATGAGTGTGAGCTGCATAATTAGACCCTGTAAGAACCGAGTACACAGGGCTGGGGAGATAGCTCAGTAGAATAAGTGCTTGCAATCCCTGATACCACACACACAAAAAAGAACAAAGTACGCTAAAAAAAAAAAAAGAACTTGTGACATGATCTCCTGAGACTCTTTGTTCTTACACATGGAAGTAGTCACAAGAGCCACACTGTGGGGCAGAAGAGGTCCCTGGAGGGCACCTGGGCCAGATGCCTGGCTTCGTGAGGGGCCAGAGAGCACCCATGCTAAATCTGCTTTTCCTCTGCAGATCTCACTCACTCCGCTCCAGCCACCCTCAGAGCCACCAGCCTCCCCCTCCCTGGGTACTGCCGAGGGCCTGGCCACGTCACTGCCTCTGGGACACTGTTCTGGGCAGAGAGAGGTAGGATACAGGTTTATAGTTTCAATGAGTGAGGGCAAGGGAAGGGGTGAAGTTGTCCCAGTGGAGATGCTGGGACACAGTGTGGCCTATGGTCCTGATGAGCCTCAGAGGAACAACCGCTTCCCCTGTACAGACTGCTGTCCAGGCTGGACGTGTGGAGGTGTGAGCCCTAAGCTGTCTGCCTCACCCCAGCTGCTGGCCTGCAAGCAGATGTATTAGGAATGCAGTGAGAGTCATAGTTAACACTTGCCGAACTCCTATTTCATGCCAGGCATTGTGCAGGGCACCCTGGGGCTCTTTTATCTTATTTTATGAGATTCAGTGTAATTACCATCTCACTTTACAGATGACATCATGAAGCTTAGAAGTCAGATAACTTAGCAGAGGTCAGATGGCTCCGTGCAACTGGCGCTAAACATACACAGTCTGACCCAGAGAGGGTGCAGTTAACCGCTGCCCGAGACTCCAGAAGGGGCTGAGCAACAGCTGCAGGGAAGGGCTTACATGGGGCCATCTCCTGATCCTGCCTCTCGCAGGATCTGGTCGGCAGGGAAGGCCTGGGCCTGTTTTCCCTGCCTCACTTAGGTCTTGGCCACATCACATACCTTCTTGACACTCTGTTCTTTCTGGAGCCTGAACAATGAACAGGCTTCCCTCTCTGGGACAAGCACAGAGGTCAGAGTTGTAGCTGATCAGCTGTGCCAAGCCAAACAGCAGTGGGGATAGCCAAGAAGAGAATGTGGGGTGCCCGCCCTGTCCCTAGTGTGCCAGGTATAAGAGCTGGGGTACCTAGGGTTCAGCAGCCCCCAAGGAAGCTGAGTAATTTCCTGAGAGCTCTCAGTTTCTTTGGAGACACAGACACATGCAGCCAGGTCTGCCCTGCTCCTAGCCCGCTCTGTTATGGACAGCTCAGGACCTGTGCTGAGGATAGGATGCCAGCTGCACACGAGCCCCTCCTCACATCTCTCCCCCTGCCCCCAGGTGTGTTGGGAACAGCAGCTGCGACCAGGAGGCCCAGGGCCCCCCGCTGCCCCGCCCCCGGCACTGGATGCCCTCTCCCCATTCCTTCGGAAGAAAGCCCAGATTCTGGAGGTGCTTCGAGCCCTGGAAGAGACTGACCCCTTGCTCCTGTGCTCACCTGCCTCCCCCTGGCAGCCTCCAGGCCATGGGCCTGGCTCCCCTGAACCCATCAATGGCGAGTTGTGTGGGCCCCAGGCTGAACCCTCGCCCTGGGGCTCCTACCTGCTAGTTGGTCCTGGTAGCTTGGGAGGCCTGCTGCACTGGGATCGCCTCTTGGCAGGCCCAGGGGAGGAAGAGAGTTCTAGGCGGCCTTGGGGCCCTCATAGTGCCTCATCACAGGCCCAGGGCACACACTGCACACCAGGCAGCAGCTCTTCCTCCTCTTCTGATGAGGCAGGTGACCCAAATGAAGCCCCTAGCCCCGACACCCTGCTGGGTGCTCTGGCTCGAAAGCAGTTGAACTTAGGCCAGCTCCTTGAGGACACAGAGACTTACCTACAGGCCTTCCTGGCCGGGGCTGCAGGCCCACTCAACGGGGACCACCCAGGTCTCGGGCAGCCATCCTCCCCAGACCAGGGAGCCTCGCAGCTGTCCAAGTCTAAAGGCCTCCTGAAGTCAGCTTGGGGTGGGGGTGCCCCAGAGGCCCACAGGCTGGGCTTTGGTGCTACCTCAGAGGGCCAGGGGCCCCTCCCCTTCCTCAGCATGTTGGCTGGGACAGAGGACCCCCCACTGGGCTCACAGCCTGACCACACCCACTCATCTCAGGTGAAAAGCAAGCTCCAAATGGGGCCCCCTTCTCCTGGGGAACCCCAAGGACCCCTTCTTCCCTCTCCAGCCCGAAGTCTCAAGTTTCTCAAGCTGCCTCCAGCCTCAGAGAAAGTCCCCAGTCCAGCTGGCCCCCAGCTCAGTCCCCAGCTTCCTCGAAACTCAAGAATTCCTTGTCGCAACAGTGGCTCAGATGGCAGCCCCTCCCCACTGCTGGCCCGCAGAGGTCTAGGTGTAGAGCTGTCCCCAGAGGGGGCACAGGTCCTGGCCACCAGCCCTTCACCTTGTCCTACAACCCCAGACTCTGCACAGCTCAGACCCCCCCAGTCAGCCTTGTCCACCACACTGTCCCCAGGACCAGTGGTATCTCCCTGCTATGAGAACATCCTGGACCTGTCCCGAAGCACCTTTCGAGGGTCTTCCCCAGAGCCACCTCCCTCCCCGCTTCAGGTGCCCACCTATCCACAGCTGGCTTTAGAGGTACCGCAGGCCCCAGAGGGCCTCAGAAGCCCTAGAGGTTCCCCCAGCCCTTGCCTCTCAGAATCTTTCCCCTTTGGGAGCCCCCAGGAGAAGTGTTCTGACAAGGCAGGCTCGGAGTCTCCCCACCCGGGCCGCAGGACCCCAGGCAGCTCATCCAAGAAGCCTGGCCAGGGGTCGGGGCGGCGAGCTGGAGATCCTGGCTGCACACCTCTGCGGGACAGACTGGCAGCTCTGGGGAAGCTCAAGACAGGCCCTGAGGGGGCCCTATGTCTAGAGAAAAATGGGGTGCCAGCCAGGCCAGGCACCGAGAAGACCCGGGGGCCCAGCAGGTCAGGAGAGAGTACTGGAGACTTGGTTCCCCCTACCACTCGACCCCTTGAGCAGCCAGAAGCTAAGGGAGTTCTGCGTGGGGCAGTGGCTTTAGGCACAAGCAGCCTGAAGCAACAGGAACCTGGACTAGGGGACCCTGGGGCCCGCGTCTACTCCTCCCACTCCATGGGGGCCCGGGTGGACCTAGAGCCTATCTCACCAAGGAGCTGCCTC